>CAMPDV010002106.1:0-62932 GCA_946699065.1 Loxodes magnus
AATATAAAAAATATAAAATATAAAAGTTATATAAAAAGTAAAAATATAAATAATAGGTTAAGATAAATGCTAAATAAAATTGATTAAAGCTTTTGATAATAATTAATATTAAAACTTAATTAAACATATAAAAGTGGAAAAATATTAAAAATTAATAATAGTTTAAGATCTAAATTAACATAATTTAGACTAAATAAGAGCAAAAATTTATAATACTTAATTATTGAGAAATAAAAGTTAGTTGAAAAGATCTCTAATAACTTTAATAAGTTAAAGAATAAATTATTTGAGAAATAAGGTTTGAATCTAGAGTTAATAATTTTAAATTTTAAAATAGTTTAATATATAATTAGAAATCATTTACAAAAGGAAATTTCCCACCTAATAAAATTCTTACATATAAGAGATATTAAATTAAAAGATTTATATTTAACTTTAGAAAAGTTATTTTATAATTATTAACAATCAAATTTTTTTAAATATATATATAACTAAAATAATAAATTTAGGGATTCACTAAAATTATTTACCAAGATAATAAAAAATAAAAATCCCTTAAAATTTTAATTTATTTTATTTATAGGCCTAGTTAAAGAAAATAAGAATTTCCGCTTGAAAAGTTAACTTAGTTATTAATCACTAATGTAAAAACATAAATTTGTGATAAAAAGCTATAAAGCATTAATAATAGTAAAAGATTTAAGAAATAAATTTATAAATAGAATGACTATTTATCCTTATTCTGCTTTATACCTTTTAAAATTAATATAACTTTTGAAACGTTTTAAAAAAGTTGGTCATAGATTTTTCTTTCTAGAAAAAGATTTAACTAGAAGCTTTTAATAAAAAAAATAATTTTTTTTATTTTATCTTATTCTTTTTATAATAATCATATGAAAATAATATTTTATGAGGCAAATTTCTGTAATTTTTATTTTAATATTTCCCTAAAAAATAAAATTAGAACCTGAAAATTCTTAATTATGCTTTTATTTAACTTTAATCTTAAACTTAATATTTTATCTCCAAACAAACACAAATAAAAATGTTTAATATTGATAGCAATATCATAAAATAAGTCAACGTTGATTTTATTTCTTAAAATAAAGAAAATAAAATATTTTTTAAATTATCCAAAACTAAAAGATAAATAAATAACTATTATAAAATAATTAAATAAAAATTTTTATCTTTTATCTAAAATACTCTAAAATTTAAAATATATACATTTGTTTTATTCAGATTTTGCGATGTTTAAGTAGAAAAAGCTCCTTTCTTTGATTACTTTAAATATTTATTTTGTAATTTTCTCTGATTACTCTGATTACCAAAGGAAAAATTCATAATATTATAACCTTTTAGCATTATCTAAATCTTTTACCTATTATTCCATTTGCAAATTTCAACTTTATCGCTTCTTTTTATTTCAAAATGAAATATGATTAAAATCTTAGATTTGAATTGATTTTTCAGAATTTTAACATTTTTTACGAAGTGCAAAAATCTCATTGTAACAATTTTAATTGAGAATATTATTTTATCTTTTAAGAAAATTTAGAGAATAATTGATCTTTATTTCAGTTGCGAAAAGACAATAAATTTTTTAATATCAAATACTAGAAAAAAAAATTTAATTTCCTCGAGCGAAAATCAAAAGTTAAGTGTCTTACGTAATTTAGGAAAGATAATTATGCCTAAGTTGAAAATTACTAATCCCATTAATAGGATTAAATTCACAAAACTTTAATTTTCAAGCTGCTTTAGAAGATTTATTGTACAAGATTCCTGCTTCTGATCTTTTTCTTGTGTCTCAGATTATTATCTCCTTTCGGTTTCGGAAAGATTCTGCTCTTGTACTTAAAAAACACATTAGAAACTTTTATCATTATCATAATACTTTGAGCATTGGGTTAACTCTTCTTGAATATAATTTTAAGTCTATTCTAAATTTCTCCTATTTAATAAAGTACTTTTCTTTAAATTAAGATTAGGAATACTCGATGATTTCTTCTAGTCAATAATTTCTAGATTTCTAAGTCTCCGGAAATCATCTTAAATCCTTATATTCTACTTTATTTCATTTTACACACTCCACTTTTAACTTAAAATCTGATATTAGTTATACTAGATTCCCTATAAAGATAGTTAGCTTCTAGCGATTTTCTCTTCTACTTTATCATCCATTTTTGAACTTAAATATAAGCATAATTTCATAATTTTATAAATAGCTAATAATAAATTTTACTTATTACTTTAATTTATTTAAATTTTTTCATTATTGACTCTTTTATTTTCTAAGTTTAATATCTAATAAATTACTATAAAATGTTATTTCGAAGGATCTAACTTATAATTGAAAAGCCTACAATGAAATTAATTAAGATGGATTTATTTTAATCAGATACATTTTCAAAAAGATAAGTGACTAGATTATTACAATGCATTATATTGTGGCTATGTACGAAACAACTATATTTGAATAAATTCCTATACATTTTTATCCAATATGAGTATCATTAATGATATATTAAGGAATAGATTCATATTATAAGACAATAAAGAACTTAATTAGTATATTTTTTCTTACTTATGCCAAAATAAATTGGAAGAGAAAGTACGGATATATACAAATGCTTTGAAATAGAGAATATAAAGTTTGTTTTTAATTATATAGAATATGATATTAGTAAATAAGCTAATAATAAACAAAAAGGTAAAATATGAGCAACTTTATTCTGGTAGATCAGCATATATATCTATGAGCATTTTAAAATAGCCAATTTAAATTAAGATTTAATAAAGCAGCTAACTTGTTTATTTTACCATGATAACAAGGACTCATTTACGAAAATAATAATAAATCTAAATAAAAATCCTAAATACGGAAAGTATTGGGAGTTTCCTAATTTGTGTTCCTAAATTTTTGAGGTTTTTCTTAAAAGCCAATATAGCTTAGATTGATATAGGAGGTTAAAGATTTTATATAAGCAATTTTAAATTAGTAATTAAATTTTAGCTTTAAGATATAAACCAATAAGTTTTTCCTAAAAATAGGAGCAATAAGGTTAAGATGAATTAATTGTAAAAATTCTTATTAATATAAATTGGCTAATATATATTAATTTTTAGAAGATCGACTCAAGCAATATCTACTTACTTCGCTCAAAATATTTTTAGAGGAAGATTTATAAAAATGTACGCAGAGAAAATCTGAACTTCATAGTTGAGAGTTGAATGCTAGATTATGTGAAATGCTTATTATAACTCTATTTAATTTCAAAATAACTATAAAAGCTATTGTTTTCAATACTCCCAAAATTTAATCTAAAGTTTACAAGATAAAAGTTAAAAAATATCATATTTTCTTATTAATTCAGAGATAGCAAACTCCTTTACTAAAATAACTAAATATAAATACAAATAATCTTTATTTATGAAATAGAGGAAACTTAGATTCTTTATTTAAAAAAATCATAAAATAGTTTCAATCTGAATAGAAATTAAACTAGGAGATTGATCTTTTAATATATATCTCTAAATTTAAATTTTTATATTTTTCTTAAATAATTGTTTTCTCTGAAAATATATAAGAAGAGCATCATTATTTAAATTTGAAGATTCATATCTATAAATATAACTTAGCTGGATCTCCACTATTTTCAACTTAGTTTATATAAAATTGATGTTTTAATGAAGTTTATCAAACACTCTTAATGATACAAGTTTATAGTTCAGAAAATAATAATAGTCTCTAATTTTTTTGTTTCTGTAGTTTTATGATTTTTGAAAATAAAGGTATTCGACAATTAATTGACATTCCAATTACACCAATTTTTTTATTGGTCTCAGAGCTAATGAATTAAATTATCAATATATACAAGTTTCAAAAGTAAGCTTAATAGAGAAATCGGATTAAATCATAAAATAAACAATTGGAAAAGAACTAATAAAAATACCGGAATCATACCTTATAAGTCTATAAATTTGAGAGTGTATATAAATTAAGTAATTTTAAATAGATATTTTAATTTTTTAATTAATTTTAACTATAAGGGTTAGGGTCATCTTTAATTAGAGGAAATGTTTCCTCAAATTAAAGACAATAAAAGTTTTTATATTAAATACTCAACTGTACATTTCTTCATCTGAATAAATTTCAAACTGAGATAATTCTTCTTTCTCTTCAATAAGCTCATAAAATTGTTCTTCCATCTTCTTGTAATTTTTCTTCAGCTTCTCTAAACAAATTCTTTGGTCATTGTTGTAATTTTAAAGCTATTTATTCTGTTACTATTAATTACCAAGATCCTGTTTGATTAGTGTCACACTTGAATCGTCTAATATCAGCTTCTTTCTGTAAATACCTCCAGAGTAGTTACAATATAGCCTCCCCGATGTTCCAAATTCTTTACGGTGCTTCTCAAGCACTCTTCTTCACTTCGGACATTACTTCCAAAAATGTCCAGCCTTTTGACAACAATAGCAACGTTTTATTAAAGGCTTGAATTAAAATTTTGATTCTGTTTACATTTTTTCAATTTCCATCTTATCTGTTTGGGGTTAGTTTTTTTTGATTGGTAATCGATTTTCTTCTTTAATTTTCTATTGATTTGCTACTAGGTTTTTTTTCTAATAGTTAAAATTAGGAAGTTAAGGCTTCAATTTAAAACTAAACTTTACTTACCAAGTCTTGATCTTCCCTTTTTCTATCTTACAAAAGAAGCCGAAGATTCAAGTTTTCCGCCTTCAGGATTTATATTTCGGTATTCATTTTTTCAATTAATGAATAAAGCTAAATAATGTCTTGCTCGTGGGGTTTCTCAAGTTTTTTCAGTTTGCTAGGAAATTCAGTATTTCCCAATTCTTAACAGGAGTAGATTTATCTTTTTTGAATTCTTGGTTCTTGTTAGTTAACTGAGACTTAAGATTGATTTTTAAGGTTAGAATTAAAGGTTTAGATTCCCGGGTTTTTTTTCATTTTTTATATTTTATATTTTAATTCTTCATTCATGAAATAAATGATGCTATCAAATTAAAAATAAGGATTCTTTTTAAAGAATGTTTGAATCAATAAAGATCCCTAAAGCATGTTTAATACTTAAAATAATGTTAAGAATAATCATTAATAGCATAAGGAGCAGCTAAAATTTATTTATTTATTTCTAAAAATTTTATAGGAATAAACTTAAAAAATAATAGGTTTTAAAATTGATAATCTAAGTTAGATCTTACAAAAAAAGGCTTACAAATCTTTTTGATTATCAAGGATATTAAATCATTTTTTTTATTATGTTCAGTTTTAAGAAACAAAAGCAGGAATAGATTTTAATTTCATTAAGAGGAAAAAATTCGACTAAAGGTATAAATTATTGTAAGCATATTAAAGAAAAATCAAATATATTTAAAAATTCTAGAATTATTTAACTCACCAAACACCATAATTTTCCTTCTAATAAATAATTATAAGTTAATTTAGGTTCCTAACGATAGTGTAATAAGAAATGACTTAATAACCAAACTTAAATAATTTCTTAATATTAGGAATAATTTATAAAATAACTTTTTAGAGTTAATCACTTAATAAATTTTAAGATATGCAAACTTAATGCAAACTTGCTTAAATGAATTATTCTTTTTTTAAAGTTCTGTGCTTAGTTTTATAATGAAAATTAATGTTTAATTAATAAAAATCAATTGAAGAGGAAGAAAGTAATGAAAATGCATATTGGTTCTAAAAGAAATAGGGATATAATAAGAAAGACTTTAAGTTTATAATATAAAAAATAAAAATTAACTAAGTCTAAGTTTACATCTATATAATATAAGATATATTAACTAGTAATTTATTTGGCTATTTAATAAATTATAAAGTTATATAAGCAAATATTTTTTATTTTATTAGCTATATTTTTCCTTAACTGATAGAAGCAAGCACGGCAACTAAAATATATCTGAAAGATAAAAAAGGAACTTGGATATAATTTATATAATTAAATGATATAAAAGCTATTTCTTATGAAGGATATTTCTTAACTTCTTAAAATAATTTAAATTTTTATAATTATTAAGATCTAGAGCTATTATGTTAAATTTAAACAAATTATGTGGCTAAATCTGCAAAGAGCTATTCAAATTTTAATGCTATATGACTGTTTATGTGAGATTAAATAAAGAGTGCACTAATAGTTTATTAAAAATTTTAAAATTATAGCTTTTAACTTGTATGAAGAGGTAAATAAAGCAAATATTTAGAAAGCTCAATTTATATTTAGTAATGCCATAACAAAAATTCCTTTTTTAGTATTTTAAAAAATATAATGAGCATGATTTAACAGCACCCCATATACTTTTATTGTATTATGATTTATGATAGCTTAATAACTTATAAAAAGGATATTTACTTTTAGTGTAGTAGATTAAGCCAAGAAAGCAAGTGGTAGTATACATAATAAAGAGAAAAACTTTACTAATACTAATAAATTCTATTTAGTCAGGTATAATCAAAAATGAGTTACACATTTTGATAATTTCCTTAATTCATTATATATTTTTATATCTAGCCTTATCTATTAAAAAGCTAAAAGCCAAAATACTCTTAAATTAGATATATTATAATAATTTTGAATCTAAGAGCTTAACCAATATTTATTTTTCCATTCTAAGATATAAATTTAATGTATTTCTTGTTGAGGAAGTTTTTTAAATTTGCTTTTGAAAATAAATCTTATGAATTTAATAAAAATAAAAGAATGATTTTAGTATATCACGTTAATTAAGTCAATACATAGCAGGTTTTCTAATAATATCTATTATACTCTTTATAAAGCACTTAAAGAGGTTTATTTTGCAACCAATATATAGTCATAATTTAATATTTTGAGTCTCCTTCATATTTCTATAGATAACTTCATTTTTTTCAGTTTAATCTTTTACTTTTAGGTGTTAGGGATTTTTTTCTAATTTTGCTTTTTTATAAAGAGATAAAATTTGTTTAGGAGATTAAGTTAGTTAAATAGGTAAGAAGGAAGAATTAATAGATGTATAGTTGATTTAAATTAAATGAGCACTGTAAATTTTAAATAAGTAAAGAATTTATTTCTATTACATTTATAAAAGATGGATGAGGAAACTTAAAACTATACAGTTAGAAATGAAACTTCTTTATAATTAAGTTAGCATGCATAGTATCAAGGTTAAATTTAGAAGGAGAGAACCATTTAAAATAAAAAAGTAAACATGATGATGCAATAAGAGATTGAAAGGAGGAAAAAGATTGAAATTATTGATATGAGGAAATCCAGAAGTGTGCCTTTTCTTGACATGAAATTGAGTACTTTATTGAGTAGGAGAAGCTAAGATGAAAATCTAGCTACTAATAAAGAAAATAAATCTTGCAGTTTAAATTAATTAGGAAAAAGAAAGAAATTCTAAAGGTTTTTTCACACATCGAATAATCATAATTAACTTCTTAGAAAGAATGGAAAAATTGAAGAATCTAAGGAAGCTGAGTAATATCAAATAAAGAAAGACTAAAGGATAAATTAAAAAAAGCAATCGGAAGAAATATGCTTTGTGAATTTTTCCTTCCTAATAGGGTTGGTCATTTTCAACATTTTCATATTTATAGCTCAAAGACTATTGTTTAGTAACTAACATTTAATTGATTATTCATCTTAAATTCTAAAACATTTGATATATTCATTTTATAAATTAAGAATTTATATAGTTACTATGTATTTAATAGTCCTTTTTAACCTTATCTATTTTTAAATTAATACATAGCAAGAATTAAAGAACGTGCTTTAAATAACTGAAGTTTTAGCAGCAACAACGAAGCACTAAATAAGGTAATTCAGCAAAATGTTTCTTCTTTGCGAATTGTCTTCGAGTATATTTATATCAATGAGAATGAACTAAAACCTTAGGGATTTAGTTCTCTTAAATGAAAATGATTTAGCAAGTTAACGCTTTAAAAAGATTAAAGGCATAAAAAATCATGCTATATTAAATAAGACTAAGAATATTCTTAAATAGTAAGAAAATAACAGAAATTAATAGGGGAAACAAAGCTTTAAGCTTAAAGGTTTGATGATAAAGTAGCATAAATAAATTCATATTAAGATAAGTTTAAACTTTTAGTTTATTTGGTTTTAAATGAGAATAATTAGCATGCTCTTTATATAACTAAGCTTTTTAATATTTATAATCAAAATTTATAGCTTCTTTCTATTTTTAGTTAGACAGTTGATAGATAAAATTTAAAAGATGTCTGTGAAAATGAAACTTAATTGTATTTTAGAAATACCTTTAAGTGTAATTTAAAATAATTTATTATTTGGTATATTCTTAAATTAAGACTCTAACTTACCATTTAAATTAAATGTCTAAATAAATAATTTTGTTTGCTTATGTTGGTTCTGATATTGCATTGTAACTAATAATTTTAACTTAGCAGGCAGAAAAAATGTTATAAAATAAGTTTATACCTCTAGATCTCATTTAGCATACACAATAAGCCACTAAAGCTATTTAAATAAACTAGTTTCTAATTAAGTTATATATACCAAATTCCTTCATTCTTATATCTTATTATTGCTTTTAAATTAAATCTATAAAGTCCATTTACAATAATGTTAAGGATTATTTTTTGAGTATAGCTTCTTAGCATACATTTAATACATTTATTTGATTTTATATATCTTTTGGTTTGAAAATATTTTTACAATTGATATTCCTTAGATTTTTTGCTGATTTTAATGAGTATATAAGTAGAATAAATTTGGTAAGCTTTATCTTGAAATTTGAGTAATGCTAAGTTTAAGTCTTAATTTATAGAATGATGAAGTTTTAATTAGATGAATATAAATTTATATTTGACTGAAATCATAAAAGATATTATCTAAGCCAAAGAAACATTTTATATAAAAGAAGATTAAAAAATGCAAAAATATATAACTGAATAAAAGCATCAATATTCATATATGATAGCTCTACATTTATTTTATCCTAAGGAAAATAACCTCATAAATTTAAAATTAAGTTAATACAAATTTACTTAAAATAAATATTAATTATAATTAAAATAGATATCTTTAACTATTAAAGAAATAAGTTAAAATTGCTAATATTTAAAATACAAAATTGTATATCTAATTTAAAATTTAGAAAAAATAAAAGAAATATCCTAATTGAATTAAAAGGATTTTTTTATTTTAAAATTAATCTAAATTAAATTAAAAGATTTAGGTATTATAAATTTTTAATTTTATAATAAATTGATGGTTTGTTATTGCTTCATAGTATTTGCTTAATTAAACATAAATTTAGATAATCTTTTTTAAATGAGAAAAAAATTTAAAAATTTAAAGAGAAATTTCTTTCTTAAATCAAAAATTTAAAAATTAAAAATTTAATTTTTTTAAATCCAAGATAAAATAAATATAAAATAAATAAATAATTAATTATAGTGGGTCTGCCTTTTTTAGGCTAACCACTTTTAAATTTAAAGTTAGGTATAAGTATCAACTTAAAATCTGTTTGGATTTTGTCTATTATAAATCTTGGAGATTTTTAGATTGTTATTTCAAATCTTTTCCGATAGGTCGAATCCCAGTCCCTTTTTATTGAATTCGTTAACCGCCTATTAGATATAAGGAGCTTCACTCTTTAGTTTTAGTATTTTTTTCCTATACAGTTTACCTTCTTAATTGCAATAGATCCTGAAAATGTTTTTCCATTAGTTTTTTATTATTTTATTTTTATTAAAATTGGAAAAAACTTCTTACTTTGTGCCCTGGTCGCTTGCAGTACCAACATCTCATTATTTTCCGATATGGTATGAAAGTTGTTGTGGGCTGTTTCTCAACATCCATCGGATCATTCACTTATATTTTTTATAAGAATATGCTTTCAGTTAACTCTGCGAATTGGTTGAATTTTTCTTCTAATTTTTCTATTCTGATATTTCCTGACTGTTTATTTTCAATTTTTTTCTCTAGAATTAATCATCAGATATTCTATTTTTCTTTCTAGTTCTTATACAGTTCTTAGGAGTTTAAAATTTTCTAATTTCATATCTTGAAATTCTTAAAGTACTTTTTATTAATCATATTTTGACTAAGATTAATCCTTTTAAGAAGAGACTTATTGCAAGAAATTTTCCATTTTTTTCCCTATAATAATTTCGGGTCAACATTAAAAAATATTTTCGGAACTTAATTTGATATCACATTGATAATTTATGCTAGAAAAAACAAAGATAATAATCTTTTTTATATTAAGAATTTAAAAAATATGAAAATTTAGTTTAAGTGCCTTTCGAATAGAAAATAAGCAAAATTTAATTTTTGGTAATTTAAAATTTTAATATATAAATATATACTTAATAATGAAATAATTTTTATCACATTTTATTTAGATTAGATTCATCATTCTAAACCTAAATTTCACATATTGAAAGTTTATCACAATTTTTGCTAAAACATTTAACTAAATTTAGATAAATAATTTTTTATTTTGAACTAGTAATTTTAGTGGTAAAAGCATGACAGATTAAGATTAGTTTAAAATATTCTTAATATTTATTTTTTTCTTGCCTATTTAAATTAAAAATTATAATCAAAAAGCTTAAGAATCTTATAGTTTTGATAAAAATGTTTAAATTAAACTTTTATAAAATCTTATTATTATTACTACGCCTAGCTTAGATTTCATATATTTTAAAAGCAAGTTGCACATTTATTTACTATTTTCAAAATATATAACTTTTTTTTGTTATCTGAAATAAACTTTTTTATAGGTTTTAATCCTTTAATTAGAAAATTTCTAAATTATAATTAATTTCATAGGTATAATTAATTTCCTTTAAAGATAAAGCTTTTCTTTAACATTATATATATCTTTCTACACAATTTTAGGTTTAGATATAAAGAACTAGAAGTAATTTATAAGCAAATCATAAATTTAGTATTATATGAAAATAAATATATATTGTTATAAAGTATAAAATGGATAAAGTGCTATCAAATCTTATAATAGTGCTTTACAAATTTAAGGCATTTTAAATACTCTTACTCATTTAGTTAATAAGTTAAAAATCATAATCCTATTATTTAAATTTTATATAGCTAAAATTGGGACTAACTATTGAATATTTTTATTAAATAAAGCATTCTTTATATAAAACTAAAATAATCGAATAGTACTATTTATCTGCAAACATTTTTATCTAATAGGACCACCTAAAAGTTTACACAAAAATTGATATAAGATTCTTGAAAAAACTAATTAAATTTAAAATTTTTATTTTCTAGTTAGGTAAAGAATGAATTTTAATTTTGTAAAAAGGTTTATTCATAGAAAAATGTATTTATTTATTAAAAAATTAAAATCCCTAGCTATATTTAATTATTTGTATTTGAAAACTAAAATTTAAAGTTTATGATTAATGAATAATTTAAAATTTAATTGCAATTTAATTATTTATATTAGCTTAAAATTATTAAACAGCTTTAACTAACATTGGAAAAATTTAATAAGTATTCCTGTTCATAAACTTTTACAAGATAGTTATGAGAAGCTTTATTATTTTAATTTTGCTATATCACTATCATTGTTAAATTCTTTGAAGCAGAAATAAAAAATAATCCTTAAATAAATTTAAGGTTCTAAAAAGAAAAGTTGCAAGACTTATTTTTAATAAAAAAGGATAATTAGTCTTTATTTTAGGTTATTATTTATTTAATGCAGCAACTTCCAATTTTAATTTTATTTTAAATTACAAATAGAGAAGATTGCTTGGGTTATTAAATTAAATATCTTTTAGTGAATAAGAAAAATCATAATTAAATTTTTAAATTTAAGATAAGCAATAAATAGTCGATTTTGAAGTATAAATTTTATTTACAACTGAAAAATTAATTTTAAAAACTAAAAATCAGTTAAAATATTAAAATTTCATGGTTTTTTTTTAATTTAAATAACCCTTTAAGATGTAAAAAATTTAAAATTTTTATGTATATTTGAAAAATAAAATTTTATTAATAAAAATATTAAAATATTAAAAAGATAGAAAAAAGAAATTATGAAATTAAAATCTAAAATTAGTTTGTAATATTTAATATTTTTAATTAAAAATAAACAAATTTATTTATCTAGAAGGTATATTTATATTATATTTTAAAAATATCATTTTTTATTTTTTTAATGTTTATTATTTACTAAGTTAATAATTTTAAAATATTTTTTAACTGAATTCGCTATATTTTATTGGATCAAATATGCTAAGCTTAAAAACATTTAGATAAAATAAACAAAAATATGTTGATATACTATTGATACTTTTATAATTTTTTTAAATAATTAGTGTAAAATTAAATTACTAATATATGAGCTCTCCTTTTTACTCTAATTATTCTTAGATCTCATTAGTAAAATTTATGTTATAAAATAACTTTCCAAAGAAATTTAACTTATATCTTTGTGAGATTTGTTTTTAAAATTTGAATCAAGCAGATTTTTCTTGACTGATCTAAAAATTCTAAATTTTAATTTATTTATATTTATATTAAAATTAAAAATTAATTTTCTTTCTTTAAAAAGTACCTTTAATTTATTAGATATCTGACTCTCAGTTTCAATTATACTATAACTAAGTTCATAAAAGTATAAATAATGTAAAATAATAAATAAATTGTTGTATTAAATATAAATATACTTTCAAATAAATTTATAAAAAATATGCATAAATTTACAATAAAAGTTTAAAAAGTCAGGTGAAAATAGATTCGCAAAAGACATTCAAAAATTCTATAAATTTTTTCAAACAATTAATATTGTTTATTATAACAAACCTACCATATTTCATGGCTCAATTTATCATTTCGAATAAAAAAGAAGCTAATTAATAATTTCTATATAATGATAGATTTGCGGTATTTTATTTTATTTATGCATAATTTAAAAGATTATAACTTAAAGGGATTCAAATAAAATGTTTAGAAAAGGATTAAATAATAAAATTTTTAAATTAAGATGAAAAATCTTTTAATTAATATCAATTATTTATTTTAGCCTAAATAAACCTATTTAGAATTCCCTTAAATCACTTACGTTATTACCTATTGTTTTTCAATTTAAGATATTTGATAGATACTAAACTAAAATTAAAAATAATGCTAGAGAAAACTATTCCAATGATAAATAGAGTTATTGAAAGCCTTATAATTTATATTAAGAAGGAATTTAATATTAGATAAACATAATAACAACTTATAAAAGTATATAAGTCTTTAAAGATACTAGTTATTAACTTTCTGCTTATCAAATTTAAAATTAACAAGATTAGACAGTAATACTAAAATCTATTATTAGTCTTAGTTCAATTCAAAAAGAGCTTAATAGTAAAAATTATGATAATTTTAATAAAGTGAAAGCTAAAGCCTAGTTAATAAGCTAAAGTATAACCAACCTTTAAATTATTAATTCATAATTAAACATAGAGTTTGTTCTAGCTTTACCATGTAATTTTAAATAATTAGACTATAATTAAATAATAAACATTATATAACTAAAAGTTTCTATGTTTAATAGCTTATCAAATATTTTAGAAACACAAAAGCTTATTTTCATTATTTTAGATTAAACTTTTAAGTATCTTAGCACTTTAGATTGAGGCAGCTTTTAAAAATGTTTTTATAAGAAGAGATTTTACTAAAACATATTAATTAAATGATTTAAATGGGTTATAAGCTTTTTTAAAGTTCTAGCTTATAATTTAAAATGGAGCTTGCAGAAATTTGCTAAGAATAGAGAATTAACTGGATAGATAAAAGGAAGATTCAAAGCATAGGAGATAAAAAGAAAAATTATTATGAAAGAGCTGAGGATATGAAGCAGTTGTTAAAAGAATCTACATAAGAGAGTATTCGTTATACGAATCTCACTATAATAGAAAACGAGAAAATAAAAACAGTGCCTAAGTTAAAGCTAAACAAAAGCTCCTTATATGTTAGAAGATAACTAAAAATGAAAGAAGAGGTAATAAATAATTTTAAATTCATATCCTAAGATAATGTAGAAGAGCAAGAATAAGCTAAGTCTCATTGGAAGAGAAGCAAATATGTTATAGAAATAAATAAAACAAACCTTTAAAAAAAGTCTTCGTGCTAGATAGAGCTTCAACAAGAAAAAGCGAAAAGTGTATTTAAAGGTTGCAGCAAGTATAAAGTGGTAACAAATGAGTATTTCATTTAGATAATCTTTATAATCGTGCTTTCCCTGTGTAAATTAGTTAGTGCTATTCCCAATAATTGAAGGCTTGAAGACATATATTATTTCTTAATCTATTTTTTCTAAATTAAAATACATATCTTCAATTCTTAAAAATTAAGTAACTAATTTGCAAAAATTGCTGAAACTGTATTAATGGTAAGTAATAATAATCAATCAATGATTTATAATGTAAACTAAAATTAAGTTTTGAACTAATAAAGCAAAATATATAAGATAAAATAACAATTTATAGCAGTCTAAGTTTAGAAATAAATGCGAAAAAACTATTTATAAGTAGATTGCTTATTTAACAAAGATCAATTTAAATTAATGTATCTATAATCAATTTATTTTAGACCAACTTTAAAATTTACCTAGGATTTAAGAAAAACTAGAAGCAAAATGTTCTTTAGAAAAATTATAAAAATGTTGCTCTTTGAAAATAGTCTTATGGAATGCTAAAAATAATAATTTTTAAGGAATTGTAAAATGAAGATAATTCATTACTTAATTATATGATTTTAATAATGCTTAAGCAGAAAGATAGTGATAAGTTAAATAAAAGCTTTTAATGTGTGATAATAGTTAATAGGCTAAAATAGTTCAATATCTATTCCTGATTTTCATTGCTTAAAGAAGTGAAATTTATCTCCTAAAAAACTCTTATGCAACTCATAAAATAAATTTTATTTTATTTATTTTTAAGAAAAAGTATCTATTAAATGGAGGCGTCATAAATAGAAGATAATAACGATTCTACTTATTTAATTTAAATTAGCAAGTTTCTAAAATTTACAAAAGCATATATAGTTATATTTTTATAAAAATATCCTTAAGATTTAGAGTTTATAAATATTTTATATATGCAATAGGCTTCTAAATATTCTGATATTATTTAAATAATAAAAATATAGGTATTTCATTTGCAATAACTTCATACCATTTTCATTTTTCAAATAATAACATCTCTATAAAAAAATTTATTAATAAAAATACATACAAGATAAGTCAATTAACGTGATAACTGCCTTCAAAAGGTTGATCACTGTTGCATAAAAAATTATTGGTAATTATCCCCATATTCTTAAATTTCTTCGTCAGAATCAATTTCTTCTAATACGAACCTTCCAATGACGATTTAGCCCTTCTTTACTATTGGAATCTTGTTCCAATCTCAGTCTTTGCCGAATATTAGATGGTTCTTCTCTCCTATACTTTAGCAATGTCATTCAGAAGCTGGTCTCCATTGTATAATTTTCTTCTAAATATTTTTCCATTTGCAGTGCAGTAAAGTTTAGCCATTTTTTCCGAATTTTCTAGTTTTTATTTAAATTGGAATTGTAATTATCTGCAGTTTTTATTTAAATGTCCTATTTTAAAACAGTAGAAACATCTTAAATTGCAGTTTTTTGTATCGTGTCCTGATTTTCAACATTTTTTGTATGTTAAAAATGTTTCCAATTAGAAAAAAATTGTAATTCTGTTATTACACAATCATAGGATTATTATGAAGGAAAAGAAGTTATTACTAATTATTTTGCCTATTATTTTATTTATTTTAAACTCCCTTTTTTCCAGTTCTTCGCTAAGTTGAGAGTTTGAGGCTTACTTTCTAATTCCGTTTTTAGCAATTGATTTTCACTTTATAATTATTGCACAGTAAAAGTCAAAGATTCAATCCGTTAATTCAGGTCAAGTAAGGATTGTTGCATCTCTTTACTTTCCTTTTCTAGGGAGAATATTTTAATGAGAGAATTTTATTAGTCGATATTCTGGTAATTTTTAGAGGATTATTTCTTAGGAACCATTTTTTTATATAATATATATTATTAAAAAGAATAAAAAAGGTCAAACTTCAGGAAGTTATTTTTTGTGACTCCAAAGAAGAAGGCCAGGAGTCTAGCAACTGTATGAGGAGGCCAAAAAGTAACAAAAAGTAATTCATATTGCTATAACGCCAACCTTGTGTGAAAAATCGAGGATATAGACAAAGTCAGTCTTATACTAGTAGGTCTTGAAATTCAATTCTTTTTAGCATTAAGCATGAAGTAGCTCGTCAAAACAATACTAAACCTCTTGGAGAGGTTAAAAACTCAGCAGAGAAATCTCTAAGTTGAGGAGACGATAAAAAATGGGTTCTAAGGTACTTTGAATTTAAGAAAGTTAAACTAGGAGAAGGAAATTGACGCCTTATGGAACTACTAAAGAGAATAGTTCAGTCAGACAAACTTTCAGCTATAAAAAATTCAAGGTTAAAGTCAACAGATCGAAAACCAATTATAGAGCCAGAAGCAGGAAAGTTAAAATCAATAAAATTTCTGGAATAACAAAATGGAAATAGATTAAGTTGGAATAAACTAATTTCATATGGAAAAAAGAAACAAAGATCAACAAAAAAAGAACTGAAAAATAAGAACTAGGAAAATATGCTACTTTTACAAAAGTTAAAAGCATCTATACAATAATTGCTGAAAATTTTGGATTTTAAAAAAATAATGTTGATTTTAGGAGAAAAAGGAGAAAGGAAAGCTCTATTATAATACTGAAGGAGACGTTTACAAGAGGGGAGGAACTAAATAAATTTAAACTAAAAGAGTTTTTTAATCTTGTTTACATCTCATCATTTTTCTTTAATTAGTTCTTCTTTCTATTCATCTTTAGCTTCTTCCTTTTATGCTTTCTCCATTTCTAGAATCTCAAGTCTCCTTGTCATTAGCTTCTTGTGAAATATTTTGATCTATAAATCTAAGTATTTCAATTTAGACCTTGAAAATGAGTTTAGATATTCTTGATCGTATAGTATAAGGTGCCTTAAGTCATAATTTCCGTTTTTTTCCGTTAATCAATTCATTATATTAGAATAGTACACATATTTAAAGATATGCTCGAAATTTTCATACTCACCACACATACAATAGGGATAGGGGAGGAACTAAATAATTACTTATATTAATTTTAGCAAGACCTGGAGGTAAAAGAATACAAGAATTTAAACAAGTGGACTGGAAGTAGGGCTTAAAAGCATATAATATGCAGTGAATATGAGCTGCTATATATTTATTAAACTTAAACTTAAGCTATACTTTATTATTATTTAGATTTTATTATATTTAATTATTAAAATGGTATAGCTACTTTGTTAGAGATATTTTGTTCGAATATTTGTTTTAACTTAATCTCCTAAAAAGATTGTTTGCATCTACTAACTGTATAAGCTGGAGTATTATATTAATCCTTATTTAATTTTATTTTTTAGTTAATTTTATGAAAAATTAATTTTATATAAAGGAAGAAACCCTTTAAACTTGTCAATAATCCTTATTATCTTGAAATGAATATCCTAGCAACTCATTATTAAAAAATAAGTTATATAATTGATCAATGGTTAAGTTATTTCTTTTAGTGAAATCCTTTTACATAATGATTTATGTTCTTTAAGTCTGTAATAGCTTTCTTTAAAGAAAGGAAATATTTGCAAATAAACCTTAAAGAATAAGACTCTTTGACTTTAATATTCGAAAATTTTATTGCATATGCTAAAATACTAACAGATTATACATAAAAGAAATTTATTTAAAATTTAAGGAAAAAGCATCTTAATTTTTATCTATTAATATAAAGTAATTTATAAAGTATTAGTTATATAAGATTATCTTCTTATATTTATTTAAAAGGAATATATTAATATTCTCAATTTATATTAATAAGAAATTTAAATCACATAATAAATATATTAGTGCTATTCATTGTAAAATACTAAAAAACTTTTTAACAACTTCAATCTACTTTGATTTTACCAGATTATTAATGAATGTGCTATCTATATTTAGATTCCAAATTTTAAGATTATCATATCAGTCCTTTTATTTGAATTCTTTAACTGTCTAATATTTTTAAATTTAGAAGTGTATATATTTTCTTTATTTAAAAGTATTTATATATAAATGAACCTTCATTCATACAATTAAATAAAAAATTATCTAATCACTTTATATCTATAATCTCATATGGCAAAAAAACAAAGCATCTTAAAAACTATATAGTCTTTTCTAATTGATTGCTTTGAATTAGAACGATTTATTAAGAACGTCAAAATTAAAAAAAGCATAATATTAAATTATTTCTTTATTTACAATTTTAAAAACTAAGTATTAATATCCTTTTTATAAGTGTTAACCAGAAGGTATAAAGTCCTTTATTTAAATATTTTCATACTATTTATTTAATTTTCTCTTATAGATATACTAAATTATTTAATTCTTTAAGTACTAAACTACTTAGGGTTAATAGTTTAATATTTTTCTATTATAAACCTATTTTAGCTAATATAAGTACAAGATTAATTTTAAAGCTTTTATATATCTCATATCTAAAGTCTTAGTTTTCATATTTTTTTTTTATTATGGTCTTGTGTTTATTAACTTCTAATAAAGATCTAGAATCTAGAATCATCTCCTTAAAGCAATCTTAATATAAGTTAATTTTATTAAACATTAAAATATCGATTTTGTATAATTGATATAGATAATTTAAATTATAATATAAATTAAATATATTAGTATATCTCCAGGATAATTTAAAATCTATATGATTTTACATTTAATACTAAAAGAAAAAAGTTTAGATGTTTCTCTCTCTCTTGCATAATTTTAAGCTTCTCATTATTTTAAATTGCTTCTATAATGATCATTTTGCTTATTCTTATTCAAAGTTATTTTAAGAATTATATATTTAAATATAGCTTTAAAATTATTAAATTAACATCTTTTTGCTGATATACTCAGAGTTTTTAGAGATAATATCATCATTTACGAGAGAGAATGATTCGTCCAGCATTAATTATTGAGATTTTAGTTTAGGAAATAAAGCGAAAAGCATGCAAAAGTTGAATATAAACTAATAGAGGAATATTTTTATTGGCAAATGCAAGAAAATTTTAATATAAGTAGCTTATAGCTTTATTCAAACATGTTACAAACATGATGATGATATTTGGTCAACGTTTAGAAATTAGGTTACATAGTAACTAAACTAAATGTTCTCTTCGTCCTGAAATTCATACAACTACTCTTTAAAAAAATAATATTCTAAAATAAACTTGCAATAAACCAATAAATAAAAGAAGTGTGAGGAACTTATATATCTATATATTGATGCATATAATAAGTATGATAGATAGCTTATAATAAAATATATTCAAAACTAAGAATAATAAAATAGTTAAAATGCATTGAGAATTAAGAAAACACTTAATTATCCAAGTAATTAGATAGAATAAATAAGAAATAATTAGGAAAGAGCTAGTTAACTAAAAATAATCTAAGACATTAGTGGCTCTAGGCAAATAAATTAGTTTATTTTAATTAAGTTGAATTAATAGCAATAAAGTTATTAGATTTTATAAATATGCATAACACGTTAAATTAAGCAATTTACTCATTTGCGCTTTGTAAAGGGAAAGTATCGTGGAAAGTTTCAAAAGACGCTCTGAATTAAATACATTTAGAATGCAAATAAAATTAAATAAAGTTTCTTACTAGAGCATTTTTAAAAGGAACTGGTAATTAATCGTAAAAAGGATAAAAAAAAGACACTAAATAGCAAGCTTAGGCTAGATAAAGAACCTAATAATAATAGATAAACCCATAAATTACTTAAAGCTAATATTAATTATAGCATGCTGAGTCAACTAACCAATTACTCTAGAATTAGTCCTCTTATAATGTAAATGAAGATCTTTCACTTTAGTAAATTAAACCCATACTTAGTCCTGAAATTTGCACATTGCATAGCAAAAATTTCATCTCTTTCTGCTTAATCGATTAAATGCTTGTTTGCCAAAGTTGCTAAGAATCTTTACATAGAAATCATACTTCAAAATCACTGGAAGAATCAAAAGAGCCAATAATCGAGCTTTTAGTCAAGAAAGAACAAGTTTTGAACTAAAATTTATAAGAAATAGAGTAAACAATAAGCAAGCTAAAGGATATATAATTAAAAACTCCAGCTATTTTGTAAAACTTTAAAGACTTTCTGAAATAGTTAGTCAACGAGCGAATTTCAAGCTTGATTAATAAATCAGCTGATTATGAAAAATACTTCGAAAATCAATTAATAGAGTTGAACTAAGGAATAGGAAGAGTTTTATCTTCTTGAGAATAAATTAAATCAAAGGAGAAAACTAATAATATACATGAGCTTGCTTAACTAAATTAAAGTCTCGAGTATCTCCTGGATTAAAATAAAATAAAAGCCTAAGTTATGGATAAAATTGCGAATATTGACTTTTCTTAGCTTGTTGAGTCAACAACCGACTTTACTCTAACTCTGAAAAATGATATTGAGTCTTTTAAATTTCAGATATGAAGTCAAGGATTTCCAATTCAAAACTATAAAATATCTCCTAAATAATTTGAAAAAGCTTTCGTTAAATCAAATATAGATTAATTACTCTTCAGCTAAGATAAAAAGAGAAATATAGTTCCATTTAATGTAGCGTAGCAGTAGAAATAGTAACCGTTCTTTATTGATACTGCAGATTTCTCTAGATTCCATAGGACTTTATAGATAGACAATTCACAAGTAGTTGTTCAAGGAGGGTAAAACTACTGAAGACGACTTATTTTGGTGAAAGATAGAGTAGCATAAACATTTGAGACTCTCTATGAAAAGTAATCTAATGGCATTGCCCAAAAAGATGGAAAAAATCTGATACTTATAGGAGGAGAATATGCCAACAAGAAATGCGAGCTATTCAAGTTCGGGAAAAAAATATTCAAAGAGATAGCTGACTATCCAATTGATGTTAGAGGTAACAGTTGCTCTTACATGAATGATTTACTTTATAGTTTTGGAGGATACGAAAATCAAAAAGAAGATTTCATTAACGAAGTTTACAGCTGAAGTTAAGACAACAACTCATGGCATAAATAGAGCATTTAAATTCCTATTAGTTAAGCAACATGCTCAGTTCAAATGTTATAATAAGGCATATTTATCTTTAATAATGAAAAATAGTCAACAAACTAGAAAGTTTATATTTACGATGGAAGTTCTATGATAAAATTTGCAGAAGAATATAATAAAGACGTCTGCTTTAACATTCCATAATTTATAGGAGATTCCGTCTATTTTTACAATAGATATAATAAGCTTTATTCATTTAAAGTTAAGAAGAAAGTTTGGGTTGAGCTATGAAATAATTACAAAACTTAACTTTTATCATTAACTCTTTCCACTTAAATTTAAATCTTAAAAGTTAATCTAAACTTCTTTTTATCTTTAAGGATGTTCAAAATAGCTAACTAAAAGCAAAATAATCAAGTTATTTTCAGTTAAATTAAATAATTATATCATAATTTATTTTAGATAGATTTAAATATACAAAGGGAGTTATTTATCGTCAAATTAAATACTAGATAGACTTTTAATTATAAAAGTCTGCTTAATTGTATTTAAGCATTAAACAAAAAATAATATAATAAGATCAAATCTAATTCTAGTAAATTAAGCTTTATAAGCAACAAATCTGATTTATCTTTTATGATTATATAACTTCTCAATATTTTTAAATAGAGTGAAGGCTTTAATAGCATTTATTTTAAATTAAAAAGGAATAAATCAATAATGCTTATATATCTAATTTTATTAATTTATATTATTTCTTTTTAGCATACTACTATTTATTATTTGCTCAGTTATATTTAAATTATTTAAGAACACTTAAATTTGCTAAAATTAATATATTTTCATATTTTTCCTTTTTAGTGTATGATACTTTTATAAATATTTGTATTTTTTCATTTTTATATATTAAACTTATTATTAATAAATAATAAAGATTTAAATCCTAATAATTAAAATATCAATAAGCAACTTGGATAATAAAAGAAAAAAAATTAGGAATTATTGTGAGCTTAAAAAATACAAATCTTAGTCTGAAAGAGTAGATTTTAATTGATTTTAATATACAACTAAAGACTAAAAATAAGTTATTAAATAGATTTATTCATTTATATCATAAATTTTATTTATTTATATCTTAAAATAAAGCTTATAAACCTTTTATAGGTATAATTAAAAATAATCCTAAGTAATTTAAAAAAATTCTAGAATCAGCAATAGATATACCTAATTTAGAGTTAATTAATCATAATTTAAAACTAAAATTGCTTTTAATTAACAATTAATAATTCTAAATTAGATAAAGTGACTGGATTTTATAATTTATTTCTTGTTCTTAGATATTTTATTTTAATTACTTTTTATTTAATTATTTTGCTTCTTTGAATTTTGTCATTAGTTTATTTCTAAAATTGCTTTTGATTATTATTATTATTTCTATTAAATTTAGAATTTAAAGCTGTAGATATATGACTGAATAATTTTTATTTAAGCATTTATTATGAAGAGCTAAAACTAAATAATTATAAAAATGTTCTTATGCTTTAAATAAGCTTATCTAAATTCTGCAATACCTAGATTAATAATTATTTCTATTTTCTCTTTGTTTACTTAATCATTTATCTTTAAAGAGTGACGAATAAAAAATATTTTTCTTCTTAATTATTAAAAAATAAACTTTCTTATTATTTTAAAAACGATAAAAGATTAAATTTTCTTATTTTTTATTATTTTTATATTAAGAAGAAAGTCTTTAGCCTCTTCTTGCATTATAATTTGTAATAGATAAAATAAAAATAAATTATAATATCATGGAATTAAATCTAAATTTACTCTAAATAATGCTTTATTATTTGTTTATTAATTAAAGTTATAGTGTAATTGATTAAGAATAATTTACTAGATTATGGTTTTAAGCATTAAATATTTTAAATTTATATATATGAATCATATATATTTGTTCATAACTATTCTTATGCTATTTTATATAGGATTAATTCACATTTCTGAATTTATTATTAGTCATAATAGTTCAATCATTACCTCACTTTATTAGATCTGATATAGTAAATATTTATTCTAATTTCATAATTAAATTATTTTAAAATATAAGCTTTTGAGTTACATAATTATAATACTTACCTTTCTAGATATGACTAATTAGATATTACTCTATAAAAGTGATTGAAAGGTTTCAAAATGATATAATAGACTTCTCAATTAACATTATAATAGAATTTAAATTATAGATACTTAATTAAATTTCTATATTTGAATTTAATAAATATTTTTAGTTATTTTTAATCATTTATATTATCCTTTTTCTAACTATTAATTATTTCATCTTTAAAAGCTATATAATTTATATTCTAATTTAGATTTTAGAAATACATAAGAATGTTAATATTTTAAAGGATTACATAATATTTTTTATAAAGTTAAAGTAAATTAAATTTAGTTATAAATAAAACAGTGCACATGCTTTTTAGAATTTCTGATTTAAGTATATTAGTAGAATAAAAAACTCTATAATATATTTTATTTATTTTAATTTAATTAACAATACTATAATTTAAAATAATTCTAATTTAATAAAGTTATTATAAGGTTTAATAAAATACTTAATCTATAAATTTAATTTTTTTATTATTTTTAGAATATCTCAAAATTAGTTCCTATGTAAAAAAATTTAAATAAGTTTATTAAAAAGATATTAAATTCAGTTTAATAAATTAAGATTTACAAAAATTTAAAGATTATTATTTAATCATAATATTATAATTAAAAACAATAACAATATTAAATTAAAATAAAGTATATACATTAAATTTTTCATTTTAAATTTTAAATCTATTTTACGTATTCATTATTATAACGATATCTTTCAAAGTTTGCCAAAAGTTTAAGGATTAGACGAAAAAATAAAAATTTTTAATTAATAATTAAATTAATAATAAGCAAAGAAAAATGTAAAAATAGAATTTTATTTATTTTATATTTTATAATTTTACGATTTTACGATTTTTTTATCCTAAATTAATTTTAATGAAAATTATAGAAAAAATAGTAAAATAATTTAAAAACTTAAATTATTTTAATATTAAATTAATTTTTTAAATCGACGAAAAATTTTTAAAATAATTTTAACTCTATAATATTTATTCAAATAAAAAAGCATAACTTTATTTATTTTAAATACTCTCATTCATGTAGTTTTAAGATGTCTACCATTAGAGTTTGATTACTTAAAGTTATTAGATTTTAAGATAATTATAATTATTATTGTTTATTATATAATATATAAAATGGATGTCGGCCGTGTCAGAAAAACTAATAGGTAATCTGATGCAGTTTATACTGCATTGTGAGTAATCTCTCACTAGATCCCTATGGGGAAGGGTGGATAAACTCTGTTGAGACATGACAAACTTACTCCAAGGGCTCTCTCTAGCAGTATGAAAGTTTGACTGACGGGCCTTCTAATTAATGACTTAATAACTAATTCTTATTCGAACCTTATTCAAGAAGACTGAAGCATTTGATTCAAGATTTAAGAATAATTTTTTAAGAAGATTTTCCATTTGAAGATGATGAAGTGACTCTTTGGACGAATAGAATGAAATCAAGCTTTTGAGAACACTTTTTTAGTATTAAATATTAATACTGAAAGAGCTGCGCGCCAATGAGGTGTTACGCGCTCTATAATAATTTTTATTTATTTGCTTATTTATATAATTTATTTTTTACTAAGTCCTTAATAGTTATAATAGCATAGTAAAATTTAATAAATGTTTTACTAGCTTATTTTGCTTAATTAAATTTAAAAATTAAAATTAAAATTAAATTATTTAAATATTTTAATTTCGAAACATAAGCAACCTTGAAACTAATAAATGTGTCTTACAGGGAAAAAAAATCCCAAAAATTAAACTTTTTTGTAAATTTTAATAAAATAAGCTATTTGCTATAATTATAAAAAAATCACATAAGTAAATGATAAATGTATCTTAAATCTCGAGATTATATAATAAAATCTGTTTTTAAATATATTTATCTTTTAGTTCCAAATTATAAATTAAAGTAAAATTTACCTTTCAGCTAGAAGTTGGAAATTTTGAAAGTTCATAGTTTCTCCTTCTTCTAAGAATTAATTAGTCTCCTTCCAGTAATTATTATTTCCTACGTCATATCTTCCGTGACTTGATGGAAAGAAAGTCGTTGCCTTTTGCCAGATTGAACTACAGATCGTTCTTCTTATTTTTATTGTTGTGGATATTTGCGTCATAGGTGCCATATATTTTTTATAGATTGAGCATAGTTTACTTTTTTTTTTGTTATTATTTTATTTTCTCTATTTCCATTGTAATACAACCACTCTATTAAGACTCTTATTAAATTTATCCAACTTTTTTCAATTCTGTTTTAAATTTATCTTGCTTCACCCAGTTTTTTTCATATTTTTATTGAAAATTCAAATGTTTTTTCCATTGTCTTGACTCTTCTTCTTATTCTTCGCTTTCCTGAGATGTTTCTAAATTTTCTGCCGAAATTAAGTTCTTCATCTTCAATTTAAGTCTCAAATTTTTATTTTATTTTATTTAATCTTTTTCAAATTTTAGACTCTTAATATTAATTTTCTGATTAATCTAGAATCTAAGTTGGATTCATACTTTTTTTTGATTTTTTTTCCAAGTCGGCCCAATCTGTTCCGGCATTAAACAGTATTATTCCAAACTATTAATCTTAATAGTTTCTTTAAATTTATTTTACCAAGTTTAAATTTCTCTCGCTTACCACTCTTTCCTCTTTTCAGGAGGCGTATTAAGAGAGTGCCACGTCTATAGAGGCTTTTGAAGCTATAACCCTTTACCTTGGACCATAATTGATCTGCATTCTTCCTTCCTCAAAAGAATTCCTCCTTCAAGAACTTCCATAATTTGTTTTCTTTCCAAAATTTTTATTCTTATTGCATATTTTAAGATTTTTGTTTTTATTATTATATTTGATCTCCCATTACTATACAATAAATGAGAGAAAGTATTAGCTTAAGTAAATATTTTTTCATTGATGCTATAATCTTAATTAATATTTTAGAAAGATGAATAGATAATTTTTTATAGTTTAATAGAAATTAATTTATTCTTAGCTCTAATTTATAAAGATTTATATCTTATGTAGTTATTTAAAATGTTATACCTTAAAATTAAAATTTTGAAGAATTTAAAATTACTTATTAATTTAGAACCTTTAAAAAATTTAAGTATTAGCAGAGAATAAATAATAGAAATGAGTATTTTTATTTTTCAGCAAATAATTCTACTCAAAATGTTAGAAAGTAAGAGTTAAAAATTAAGATTCGAGGAATTAAATCAAACAAAAATAAATAAAAAACAAAAATCTCAATAATCAATTAAAATAAAATATAATAAAACAAAAAAAGACAAACCTAAAAAATAATTTAAGCACATTTTTATTAGATGATAAACACTATAAAGATATTTAAAATAATTTCTTAATTTTTTATGATATAATCAATAAATAAAATATACATAAATTCAAAGAACAAATTATTTTATTCAGAATGTTTTTTAATTTAAACTCAATTAAATTTAAATTTTATAATAAATTTAGCTTTGATGATTATTTGAAAAATGAAAGTTTTAGAATTGTTAAATTAAAAATTAATTAAACCAAAAAATGAAAATTATTTTGGTTAGTATATTAATATAATCTTAATCTACATGATACTGTAAACAAAACTAAAATAAAATGTAAATAGATATTTAATTAAATCTAATTTTGAAAAATTTTTAGCAAATAAATTTATTTTATTTAAATAGTTAATTATAATAAAATAGAAATAATAATTATAAATAATTAATTTTTAAATTTAAACATATTAATAATCTTATGTTAAAACATTTTTAGAATTTTAAAATATAAAGAGAATTTTTATTTATTTAATATCTATATTTAATAAATCTTGCGTCTATTTTTTATTTGAAAGATGTTTCTTGGACTTTTATTTTTTAATCTTAAATATTTAGTAATTTGAAGCTAAATAAAAAAGTTTTATCTAAATTTTGTTTGCTTTATGAAATAATTTTTTAACTTATTTTTCATACATTTTTTACAATTTAAATAATAAAATAATAAAATTATAGCCTTTCATTTATTAATAAAATTAAATAAAATTAAGAAATATTTAATTTTATTATTTTTTATATCCTTCTTTTAATAATTTAATAGATCAAAGAAATAGAAATTTAACCTATATTAGATTATATATTTTAATATTTCTTTAAAATAAATTATTTCTAATTTATTTTTAAGGGATATTTAAGGTGATGTTATGGAAGATGTTTAAAAATCTCTATGCTTCAACTTAATTAGAATTTTTTATTTTCCCAAATTTTATTTTAATTTCTTGACTAAACTTTTTTTCTTGATTTGATTTATGGAATTAAAAAAGAGCTTAAATCAATAGACAAAGAAAATTTATCATAGTTAATTAAGAATTTTAATAAAGCTGTAAGAAAATTGAGTCAAGCTAGGCAATTATTCGCTAGTTATTTTATAGGCAGGAAAAAGTTTTATAAACTTATATAATATAACTATTTCATCTTATTGATACTCATTATTAAGTCACTTATAATTATTGAGTTTCTAGAATCAAACAATAATAAAATGTGAACCATCTTACGAAAGTTCATTATATTTTTTAAGATTTTAATAACCAAAAATAAGATTTTAATGCTAAAATATAAAAAATAATCAATTTTTTATTTAAGATCTAAGAAGCTCTACTACAATTCTAGTTAATTTACAATCTGAGAGTTTTAAATTTAGCAATCTTTTATCAAAGAGATATAAAAATAGTTATTGTGATAGAACTTTAATTTTAACTTTAAACAGATCGATATAATTAAATAAAAACATTAGAGATAAGAATCTATTTAAGTATCAGATAAATTAATTATTATCTAGTTATTAAAAGTATTGTTTTTAAATAAAATTTTTCTTAAACATAGCAATTAAGTCAGTTTTATAGTAAACCTCACATATGCTCTTATCTTTTAAAGTTTAAACTAAAAAAAATTTCTTAACTAAAAATAAAATGAGTGCCTTCATAATGTGATGCAGTCTGAATCTTAGACAATTTTATTATTATTTTTAAATTTAAGCTTGTATAAAAATGACTATTTGGAATAATTTATTATTAAGACTAGAAGATATTCTAACTGTATTAACTCTAAACCATTAATCAAATTTATTATTTTCACTCTTCATTAAAAAAATTAAAAAATGTATCGATACCAATAAATTTGCACACCTTAGGCTTTTAAATGCTTCTTGAGTTTTGAAATATTAAAACTTCTTAAAACTAAATATTTGTAGATGCTAAATGGAATTAATTTATTTCTTAAGTGGAATAAATTTCTGAAGAGATAATTTAAAGAATAATCTTAACATTAAAGATATAAATTAAAATAAATGGGAAAACATTTTAAGTCTCTGTTATAAAATAAAAAAATTAGAAAAAATTAAAATTAAATAGATCAGGAGAGTTAATATCTAAGTTTATAGTTCTCTTAGAATGGTATTTTTAAAATAACTTTAAATCAATAGCTATAAATAAATAGCCTAAACACTTAAATATTGTGTTAGGTGGTTTAAAGTCGATAATATAGAAGATCTTGAAAATCTTTGAATTTATTAATATATATAATGAAAATTTGACTATAAAGATATTTTAAAGTGATATTAAATTTTTTCTTCAACTTACTAAGACTAAAAATTAAAGAATTTGAAAGGAGAGAAAGAAAATTTCAAGGGTATAAAATTTAAATTTACATAATAAAAGGAGAATATAGGGCCTAAATTTTATTTAAAATATAAAAAAATATTTTTAAGTGCAAAGATCTTTTTAATAATTGGCTAAGATGAACTACTTAAATTTTGAAATAGTTATATTTCCTTATCTATCGAAATCCAATTCTTAAATTATTTCTGCTATCTTTTATTATTAAATTTTTCCTTGCAAAAACTCCTATAATTTTAATTTATTTATCGTCTCTGTAACTTTTGAATCTATACACTAAATTGCCTTATCTAGTATTTGAGAAATTTATTCATTTTTTTATAGCTCAAAACAAGCTGCCTAAAACTCTTCTCATTGTAAAAATCCTTTGTTGTTAATATCTAAGCTGAAAAAAATTTGACTGACATCGATTTACTTGATAGTCTATTTATATACTTTTTTGAAAGCTTTCATTAAATCTTATAAATAAATCTTGCCATCTTAATCTTTATCTATTCAGGAAAAAACTTCCCTAAAGTGTTGACTAAATTAAGAATCAATGTACTAAGCCAGGCAAAAGAGTCTAAAAGGGATTTATACTTTTTTGAAAAATATAGCATTTTATAGATTATCCAAACACTTCTTACGTCTAGCTAAAGTTTATGCTTTTAAATCTCCAAATCATTCATGATTTAAGCAATCATCAGCACTTAATCTTGACTCTTAATTTATCTCAAGCATTTTATAGAGTAAATCCTAAGCTTCAAATGATATTTTATTCTTAATTAGTTTACTTTAATTTATCTAAAAGCTCTTCTAATTTCCCTATTTTTTAATATGTTCGATTATATTGGAAACAATAAATGGAAAAGTTCCAATTAACATAGTGTACATTATAACTCCACAGCTTCAAACATCACTTTTATTCGAATAAATTCCCTAGCAAGATTCCGGTGACAGATACATTAAAGTTCCAACTACTTATAAATTATTTTATTTTGAACTAGTGGAAAGACCAAAATCTAATATTTTTACTTTCAATTTTTTTCCTTAATCTTCGAAATTTGCGCAAATTATATTTTCAAGTTTGAGGTCTCTATGTAAAATATCGTTTTTATGGCAATATGAAATCCCTTTAAGTATTTGCTTCATTATGATTTTAGCTTTATTCTCATTTATTCACTTTTCTTTAATCAAAATTTCTTATAAATTTTTTCCTTTTATAAATTCCTCTATAAACTTCGTATTATTTTCTTCTTCATAAAATTCATATAGTTTAACTATATTAGGATGATTCTAAAATTATAAACTTACAAGTTGCTACAATATCTAGAACTCAAAAAGATCTAATTTTCTATTTCCTTAGTTATTTATAATCTTTACAGCATATAATTTATTATTGCTTTTATTTTTGGCTAAATAAATCTTACCAAAGCTACCCTCTCCTATTTACCTTTAAATTTAGTATTCCTCTTCAAATTTTTTGTTGTTGCTGAATATAAAAGTAGAGTTTATCACTTGAAGTCTAATTGTTTGAAAAGATTTATTTGGCTTTTCGTCGCTTTATATAATAGCTTCATTAAATCTAGAAATGTCTTAATCATTATCGAATGACTTTTTATTTTGCTCTTCTTCTTAATCAAAATTTTTAGAATTTTACTCGCAATCAAAGCTTTTTATTTTAATAAGTCTTGCTTTACAGTGACTTATTTCAGTTTTACTTATTCTCTTTTCTCTGTTAAGAAAAGGTTTAATATCTTCTTCCTCTGTAATTGATGATTTTTTCTTACTCTAAGTTATTTCCACATACTTAAAAATATCTTTTTATTTCTAATCCTATTATTCCAGGATATTATTTACTGCAGAATTACAGCAAAGAAATTGGTCACATTTGTTTAAATTAGTGAGATTATTATTTCCCATTTTTAGCGATTATTAATCCTTTTTAATTATTGCTTAGTTAAATATATTCAACCATAAATTTAAATCTAGAACTATAAGCATTAATTAGCTACCTTTTGTTGTAAATTCTTCAGTAAGCGCATAATTAGTAAGTCATGCACCAAGTTAACTTTATAATAAATTAAGGAAATAAAAGTTTCTCTTAGTTAAATAGGAACATATATTAAATAGTGAAGATCTAAAGATTAAAATATTTGTTTAGATCGCATTCTATTTAATAGATGCTATAAAGAGAAATTATTATTTAGCTCTAACTTCTTTATTTACATCTATAAAGATCTTCGTAATTGATTAATTTAAGTAAAATCAGAACACCACACTTATTAGTCTATTTCTTTTACTTAATCTAAGAAGTACTTTAACTCTTCTGACTCTTAATTCACAAATTAATTAATTTTATTCTTTAAATGCTCGTAAAATTTATTTTAATTATAGCTTATTTAATCTGGAATTCAGCAGAACAAAAATTGTAGTATAAAGTCTAGACTGAATATTGAAAATAAATAGGAGTCTCATCATTCTAGCTTTAAATAATTTAATATTTTTATATTTCTCTTAATTTATTTACTATTTGGATATAATTAATTATTAAATTTATTATATTTAAATTTATTATCATTATATGTATCTACTTAATTTTCTATACTTCAAATTATATAAGTATTTCCATGCATTAGAGATAATTATAATAAGTGCTTTAATAGCCTATTTGTAAAAGACTTTATAAGTTAGAGATTTTCATTCTATATATAGTCAATAGTTAACTATCTTTTTCAAGAAGGATATATATGCTAGCCTAAATATTAGATTAGTAGCTTGCTTGATACATTATAGAACTTAAGATAGAATTTAAATTACTATTTTTGCTTATTTTAGTACTTTTAGGAAGATTAAATTATCTGAATGTGGATTTAATAAGTGTCACTTAAATTTAAAATTAATACTTTATGCTAATAAATATCATTAATAGTCATTATAAATGAATATAATTCATTAAGTTAAGAAAAAGATAGATATATAAGTTCCAGAATACTTTCGTGTATATAAAAAAGAATGTATTAATTATATAACTAAGATAGTAGATAGAAGAAAGTTAAATTTTGCCTTAGTTAATTGTATTGTTTTTAATGGAATATTCTCAGTTCAATTTTTATATATTGTAACACTATTGATATATAGTAGTTATAAAGGAAAAAGTCTTTGATTGTTTAAATTTTCTTTAATTTAAAAAATTTCTTAGAATCATAATTTAAAAGTTTAGTTAGTTTGAAATTTGAATATTCGAAGAAACTTAAAAATTGAAAAATAGGCAGAGTATTAGGATTATCCAGGACGAATTATAATTTCTCGAATAGCAAAAGAATAAAATTTCAAGGTATAAGCAAGAATTATAATGAAAAGATACTTTATTTTAATTTTTAGAATGGTTTATTAAAGCAGATATTATTTAATGTAAGTTAATCATAATTTTTATTAAATTGAGGTTTTGAAATTTCTTTATAATTTTTCCCTCATATTAAAATTTTTAAATTCCTTAGTAAGATAAAAAAATAAAAATTTGAAGTTTTTTAAAATAAAATTTTTTAAGTTTTTTATTCCTTTTTGAGAATATAAAAAACTGGGAATGCTAAAATTTTATTTAAGAGATTAAACTCGAATTTATTAATCTTGTTTATAAAATTTTATCCTAATAATTAAAATAATAACCATAATTGACTTGGCTGCACTTAACTTTTTATACATCTATTTTTAAGAAATATATTTATACTAATTTTAAATTAATTAATAAATAACTTATGGTGAAGGTTGAACTATTTATAATCTGAAAATTCTTCAAGTTTAATATTTTTTTAATTTAGAACTTTTATACAATGATATATGATTTTTAACTCTTTCAACTTAATCAAATTATTTGTTAGAAAAATATCTTTTCTATAAACATTTTTAGGAATTCATTGGTATCTAATATTTTCCTATATTTTACAACTTAAAAAAATCAATATTTAAAATAATTTTTAAAGAGAAAACTTTAGTATTTTATATTAATTTTAGAATTTAATATCTATATCAATCTAAAGGATATGCATAATTGAAAATAATTGAAAAATGTAGATATATTAGTAATGAATATAGAATAATTAATTAATTCTATTACAATCATTTAATAATTTAAATATAAACTTAATCAAATTAAAAAGTTAATTATGTAAATTATATTAAAATTGAATGCCTTTTAAAATTTTCACTTGTAATTGCCAAATATTTGAAAAAATTGGAATTGCTAGAACAATAAAACTGTCAAGAGATTTAGTTGATCAAATTAAATTTTAAATTTGGTTAAAATATTAATTATCTTAGATTCCTATTCGAGTATAATGATGAAAAAATTTATATTAAAATGGGTTTTAATTTTTGATTTAGATACATAAATTTTAAATTTCGTCTTATTAATGTATTTTTATATATTAAATAAATTAAGAGATATTTGTCAAGCTTTATTTTGTTTAATTGCATAAAATAACATTTTCCTTTTATAAATCATAGCACATACATATTTAAATAGTAAAAATAAATGTTTGCTTGTCAATAATTAATTGTTGCCACAATTTATGATATAATCTGATAAAAATCTTAATGTAGAAATCTTCTAAACAGCCATCTAAATTATAATTAATAATTCGTATATTAGATGTCAGGTTTATAGAAAGGTTTCTTCTCTTAAAACACCAAAATAGAAGAAGCAGCAAAGACAGAGGAGGAGAAGTAGCTAACGCAATCCATGTAAATGGAGAAAACTTGTAAGCCCAAAACAGAAGTACGTAAGTATGAATTGTAATAAGTGACACCGTAAACATATGAAGAAGTTGAAATTACTTAGGAACCTATTATTGGTAAAGCTCGTAAAACAGGTTAAAGATAAAATCCCTGGTAAGAAGAAAATAGAAAACTTAAGGACTTGGTTAACGAGCTCAATAAGTAAATAAAGGAACTGAAAATGTCAACTGAAAGAGATGTCTTATTGAATGAGCAGCGCATCTTAAACTATGAAAGAGAAGCCTAAGGAATGTGGAATTTGATTCAAGAATAACAAAATATTACGTAACGACTATAATAACAAATATAAGTCCTTATTGGGTAACAGTAAACCTTTGTAACGTAACCATCACGAATAATTAACCCTGATTTAATGGAGCTGGAACTCCCTATTGTTCCTCCATAACTGCCAGCAAAATTATTACCACTTAGAAAAAAATGTTATAAATGCGGCAATCAAAAACATCTTTATCGTTAGTGCAAAATTTTTCAAATGCAACAAAGATAATATAGGTAAAAATAAGAAGCCAAAAAATAAGCATATTTTTAAGAGTAAGAGAGATTTCGAAGAAATGAAAAGCTAGAATACAGAGAATCTTTTGCAATAGCAATAAAAGGTTGTATAAAATCAAGAGTATAAATATATGAGATAGTTTTCAAAGTAATGCCAGACCTTAATTTTAAAGTTGGAAGGAAAACCAATTCAAAAACCCATCTATAAGTAGAAAGGATGTAAAAAATACAGGGGATAGGATTTCCTCCTGAAACTTTTTCTAACATTTTACATTATTATTATTATAATTCGTATATTTAACCCCTAAAATATGTTTAATAGCTTAGGCTTTAATTATAAGTGATTAAAATAAAAGTTGATTGCACTTATCTTAATTATATTTAACTGAATCTAATTTATATTAAAAAATATAATTAAATTTGAAAATTAATTAATTTAGTACTTAAATAATTAAATAAAATATTTAGTTCTTAATATTTTATAGCTTTATAAATTATAGATAAGAAAATTTAACTTAAATAATTTTTAGTTCATAAACAAAAAATGGAAGGATTAAAGAAAGGTTTCTACACCACCTCCAAGAAATAGGAGAGGAAACCAGAAGCCACTCTTAATCAGTCGTCTTACACTTAACCCTAATCTTCTTCTTAATAAGACTAAACCCTGGTGAAGTAATATTAATCTTCCTTACCCAGGGAAGAATATCCAAGTGCTAGGACAAGCCATGAACTCACTCCGTCAACGCAGGAAAAGCCAAGGAAGCAGCCTAAGTCTGCTCTACATTAGGAGGTGTCGGAAGTCTATCCATCCGGGTAGTTGAGCATAGAACAATTAATTAAGGTAGTCATAAACCTATAGGAAGAGGTTAAGAAGCTCAAGAAGGAAAATACGAAGCTAATGGATTTAATTGAGCAACAGGACTCAAGAGAGCTTCGAATGTCAAATTGGGAAAGGGAGCTTGACACTCTCTGGAAGTATCAGTAGGAAGAGTTGAAACAGATGAGCGCCTCAATAAAAACGATACAAGATTAGAATAAGGAAATAATATTAAGTTAGGGACAAGAAATTCCTAAGATCGACAAAATGGAAATAGAAGAAGAGCAGGTAATCAAGATGGAGCCGGCTAGAAAGATAAAGAAGAAATGTTACTTTTGTAAAAGCCAGAATCATCTGTACAGAAGATGTAAAAAATTCTAGAAATTCAAGAAAGAATACTGAATTAAAGAAGAAAAGGAAAGGAAGAAACTGTATTGCAATAAAGACGGACAAATATACAAGAAAAAATAAAAAAAATCAGGAACTTCAAGAATAGAGAAGATGAGAATTGGGACAAGAGAGAAACAAGAAGAAAAACCACCAAGATTGAAAAACTTTTATTTTATGCTGCTGGTTGAAGCTACTGCACAACATTTAAATTGAATTGAATAATTTTTAGTTCTTATGGTTTGGTTTATTATAGCAATTAATTTTTTAAAATTTTAGGTAAAATGAATATGAATGATTTAGTAAAATAATATGTTTAAATAAAATAATAAAGTTATATAAAGCTGGTATATAATTGAATTTGAATAATAATGTTATTAAGAATAACTACATAGAAGGTTTTATTACTAAAATAAAAACTAATTATAAAATATTATAGCAATGTGGATTTATATAGAATATATAACTATTTTATTACAAATAATAAAATATAAAATTTAATATATTTTAAATCCTAAAAATTTGAATATTATTAGATTTAAAATTACAATGCACTTAAATAACTAATAAACATATTATTTATATCAATTTAAATATTTTCCATTATTTATAATTTTTCTTTGATTTCATAATATTTATAAATCATTATTCTAGTTTAATATTTAAAGTCAGAACTTTAACAAATTTAAATATTTTAGATTAGAAAATTTATTGCTTATATAAATTCAAATTATGAATTTATATTAGTTAAGCTTGCATATCCAATCAAAAAAATAAAGCATTATAACTTTTTGATCTATTGATTGCTAGTTAAATTGAGAAATATAAACTTAGTTATCGTATTTTAAATATTATAGTTAAATATATCAAATAAATTATTTTTTATCTTAGCATATGTTAGGTTTAAATTAAGTTAGGCTTTTATCAAAATGCCGCTAAATTTAATCATTTTAAAGTTATGTTTATACCAGAAATGATTAGAGGGAAATTAAGTTTATAAATAATTTAATTGAATTGTAAATTTGTGAATATCAAATTATAAAAGTGTTAATTGTTTAATACAATCCTTTATTCAAATATTTATATTGCTAAAAATACTTTTTATTATACTTGGAATTTTATTTAATCTCGCTTACTTTCTAATCTATCCCTATTCAAAAATTTGATATTGCTAAGAATTATTTGTATATTCATTATTTCATAAATTCATAGCTGATATCACTCTGAAATTAAACCAATTTTCACTGTTATAAGAGTCTTAGAAAATTTAATTTTAGTTACAATGATAGATAAAGTGGTATAAAGTGGTATAAAGTGGTATTAAGACTAACTTCTACAAAATATTCTATTTATGCGAAAATAAATAATTCTCTATATCAAACTAATTTGCTAAAAAGAGAACAAATCTTTTAAAAAAAGTTTATCATGCTGAATTTATAAACTTTGTAAACTTAGACTTTAATGCTTTTTATATATTTTATAATCTAAAATATTTCAAGTTGCAGTAGCAAGATACTCTGTATAAAAAAAGCTCAGATTATAGAGCGCGTAGCACCTCAATGGCACGCAGCTCTTTTAATAAAAATTTTAATAAAAAATTTTCATCATTAAAATCTTCCCTTATTCTAGCATATTTTTGTAAGTCTTGTTTTCAATAAAGCCGTGATTAGATTGCTACCCTAAGAAACCTAAGTATCTAAATTCTTTCATCATTAGACTTACTTGATATTTCCAGTCTTGTCCCTCTTGGCTTCCACCAAGATTCTTGCTCAATTCTTTGCACATAAGGTATTTCCTACTACCAGAGTTTAAGTCAATCTCAGTTGAAGAATTACTCCTCTCTACTTAGATTAAAAAATTAATATAATTAAAAATTGTATATACCAATAAAAATTTAATTGATAGTTTTTATTTAATCTAATATGTTAATCTAAATATAAATTTTGATTTTTCATTACTCTGACAAAACTTCTTGGAGATATTTTGTACTTGCAAAGCCTTGCTCATTGAACTTTATTTCTTAAAATATTTACTTAATTTCCTCTTAATTAAATTTTATACTGATAAAAGAAGAAAATTCCTGCTATTAGAGTACTCCTTCTCTATTAGGATCCAATTTTTTAAATAATTATTAAAGTATCTTTTCAAATTACTATTATTTTTTCAATTGTAGCAAGCTACTTTGAAATCATCTAACTCTATAAATCCACTTTTTTTAGTATCGAGAATATCAAAAGTCTTTTTAATCTATTTTTAAGTTATTTTTTCTTATAATTGGTTTTGAAATATTTTTTCTAAGTCAATGAAAGATATCTTTCCATCTTTATCCACATCAATCTACTCAAATACTTGTTTGACTAGTTGACTTTGCTAAGGATTCATAATTTAAGATATAAAATATAGAAATAAGGCGTGCTTTACTTTTTTATCCACTTAAAAAGATAAAAATATTTTTAGGAATTTTTTCATTTAAGCTTTAGAAATAATTGGAAATATCTCCAACTATGGCTTAAACAATTTTCAGCACTATATCTTTCTTGAGGATCATGAATAAACATTTACAGAATTAAATGCTATGCTTCTTCTGATATATAGTTTACACATTTAAATATTTGCTAGGTCTTAAACACGTTTTAAGTATCTATTTCTTATTTATTTTTTAATTTATTTATGCATCCAGCTATTTAACTATATTTGAATGGAAATGTTCCTACTAAAAGTGTGTAAATTATTATTCCACAACTTCAAATATCACTTTTATAGGAATAAGTACCTTGACAAGACTCAAGAGATAAATATACTACCGTGCCTACTATTTAATTATCTTAATTAAAGCTTTGATAAATAGAATGTCCAAAGTCAATTATTTTAATTCTTAGTTTATCCTAATTTTCGAAATGTTTACATAATAGATTTTCTAACTTTAGATCTCTATGTATAATTCCATTTTTATGACAGTAAAGAACTCCTTCAAGGATTTGTTTCATAATATTTTTTACTTTTATCTCTTCTATTCTTTACTACGTAATCAAAATATCTGATAAATCCCTACCTTTGACAAAGTCTAAAACTAATTTAATTTGTTTACTATCTTAATAAATCTCATGCAATCGAATAATATTACGATGTTTCTGTAATAAAAGCTTACTAGTTGCTTTAGAAATTGAAATTCGTTCAAACTTTAGGATTATCACTCTTAGCTTGAAATTATTTTTACAGCATATTTTGATTTATTTCTTTTATTTTTAGCTAAATATATTTTAGCGAAGCTTCCCTCTCCTATCCTCGATTCAAGTTAATAATCTTCTTCAAAGTTGCTTTTGGTTTTCTTGTTAAACGATAAATCGTTTAAATAAAGAGATTTTGTCTCAATTGATTGTATTTTTTTTAATGTTTCAAGCATAAAAAACTTCTTTAAGCTTTAATTCATAGCTTAAAGAGATTCGTTTTCATTTTAATCAAGCTCTTTGAAATAAAGATTTTTCTAATGTTTCCCTGTTTTTCCTTCTGTTACTTATAATTTATTTCTTTTTTCTTCTTTCTTTAAGCACTGTAAATCCTGCTTTTCATCTCTCTTTTGATAACCATAAACTTATATATTTTCAACATGACATGTTACCTCATCTTATACCTTTTACTATTGAATGATATCTTTAACAGATTGATGATCTTAGCAACTCATGAGATTTTAGCAATTAGAATTTCCCATATTTAAACTTTTTTTGTAAAACCTATGAAAATAATAATTTGCAAAGATTAAAAGCTATAACTAAAATAAATCTGGAATTGAAGTATTATTATTAAGCTAATCTCTAATATATCAAATACCTTGTATTAAACTAAAGCTCTTCTTGTATATTTAAAAATGTTTGAATTTAGAAGTTATAGAATAGTTAAATATAATAAGTTCCTCAATGATATCCTATATTTAAAATAAAGTCAAATTTTTTCTAATTTAAACTAAATTATTATTAATTATACTTTTTCCTTTCTTCTTTAATAGTGACTAATTTATATAATTAAGTATAAAGTTTTAATCCTTATTACTTAGAATTGTGGTAAGTCAGAACTCAATTATTTTAATAAGTAAAGAGATAGAAATTCTATCGAATGTTTGTAACTATAATTAGTAATAGACCAAGTTACAATGAAATTAATATCTTTATTTTTATCTTTATTGGTTAGAATAATAGATATACAGTATAATCAAATACAATGAAACTTTAAGTTATAATATAATATTTCTTATTCTTCGTATTTAGTTTCTTTTATTCTAATTCACAAGCAAATTTTACTATTTTCAATTTTGAGGTCTGATAATCCTCTATTTAATAAATTAATTAATATTCAAAAACAATAAATTTAACTAAAAAACTAGTGTTCAAAGATCGGAATCATAAAGCAATCTACTTTATTGAACATATCTAAGCAAAAAATAAATATAAAAGATTAAAAACAAATTATTATTTATACTATTTAACTTAAATGTAGATGAAGAAATAATAAAGGATAATAATTAATATCTAAACTTTAGTATTTTCTAATTAATAATTCTTTAAAGCTTGTTAAATAATAAATTATAGATAAAATTAAGTTAAGAAAACGCTTCTTTATCTTATATTTGAAGGCTATTCAAGATTTTATTTCTTGGTTGTACATAAAAGAAAAATTATTTTAGATTAACTGTTTTTTTAATTTTAATCCAAATTTTATAAGCAATACCCCTTTTGATTTATATATTTAGGAAATTGTTGCATCCAAATTCTATTTTTAAGAAATTTTATCATTTTTTGTTAATAAGTTGCGGGATTTTTCTTTATTTCTAATTTTTTTCAGCATGACAGAAAAGAAAAAAGTAAAAGTTATCTTAAATATGCTAAAAATGATAAAATATATCTCTTAAGTAAAATTAACTTAAAATAATAAATAACCTTAAAATTTGAAAGAGATTGTAGAAAAATAAAACTTTTGAATTTTAGTTTTTGGTCTTAATTAATAAAAATCTACATTACTAGAAAGATAACTATGATAAAACAAAACTGAAATAATGATGTATTATTGCAAAAATATTTAACATAATCCAATTATTTATAATTGCCTGACTGCAAATTTTATATTTTCAGATTAAAAGAGTTGAGAAACAAGAGATGAAAAGATTAATTGTGTAATAATTTAGTATGAATATAAATTCTATCAAGTTTGAAATATAATGTTAATATAGTTACCATATATTAGATATTTTCTAAATTTTTCAAATAAATTAAGAGTAAATTTAAGTATAAGTGTACTTTCTTTCAATTAAAAACTTTTATAGTAAACTTTCTGTTGAATAGCCAAAGCGAAAGTGTTTAAAGATCAAAGAAAAATACTTCAATACACTTTAGGATAAAATTAATTAATTAATATCATCGTTTACTCTAGCAAATCCAAAAAATAATAATTAAAAGTTATTATTTGCATATACTTTTAAATAAATACTTAAAACTATGATATATATAATTTAAATATATATCTCATTAATTTTATTTTAGGAGATAAAGTTCTTATGATATATCTTTATTTAAAATCAAACTTATTATAAATAAACAATTAAGTTAAAAGTTACATTTATTTTTATATGAAAATAAAATAATTTTTTTTATGATAAATAAATATTTTAGCAATATACATCATAATCAGATAAATAAAATTTATAACTAACTTTTAATTATTTAAGATAAAAGCACTAATAAAATAATATTCTAAACACTTTTAAATCTAAATTTTATACCTATCTTAAATGATTATTTTCTTGTATTTATTTATAGGTGCTTTAAGTTTAACTTTTATGACTTATTTTAATGATTTATTTTATTTTTATTAGCTTTTATTATTTATATTTTTAAATATACTTAATGTATTTAAGCCTAAACTTATTTATAGTTAAGGATAATTTTTTTGATTAAAGCTTAAAAATTAAGGGAATTATTTTTAAAGCAAATTTATTTAATTTGGAATAAATTTAGAGATGAAATAATTGAATGATAAATCATAGGCAGCCAAAATATTTTAGGGATCATATTTTTTTGTTTGGTTTGAAAAAATAATAAAAGCTAATTTTAAATAGAAAATAAAAAACTAAATACAAATATAAAGAGCTTTGAAATATTTTCTTTAAATTTAGATTTAGATATGAAATACTTTGACAAGATAAATAGAAAATTAATAATAAAGATGCAAATTTTATAATTAATTTACTTAAAAGTAGTAAACATTAATTAATTAATTAAAAACAAAATTTTTATAAATAATTAACAAGAAAAAATTTAGAAAACTATAAACTCTAAAAATTTAGGAATTTTACATTTTATTTGGTTATAAATTTTTCTAGTTATTTTTTAATATTAATCAATAAAACTTGAAATGGAAATTATAATAAATAAACTTTATCTGCAAAATTTATTTTTTCTCTAAGTAGATATTTTTTGAAAATTTGTAAAACTTGTAAAAACTCTTTAGTTTTATTTAAATTTAATAAAAGCATTATAATTGAATTTAAGATATATTATTTACCTTTTAGTGTCATATCTAACTAATTTCAATTTTTATATTTATTTTAATGAAAATTTATTAGATTATTCTGTCATATCTTTAAGCAAATTTATATATGCAGAAAATATTTTTAAATTTAAGTTTAAAATCATTTAATAAAAATAAAATGAAAGTGTAATTTATTTAGCAATCATAAGCATTAAAGTTTCTTCAACTATAAAATTAAAATTATATGATAGAAACAACTAAAGGTTTGCAACTTGTGATTAGAATATAAATGAATCGATAAATGAAAGATATAAATAACTATATTTTTTACATGCTTTAATTGAATGTTTACTAATGAGATTAGAAAATATTTTATATAAATAAACTATAATATAATTAATATTTTTATTTTTCAATATATAATCTGTTAATTATGATAAATTTACGCTATCCGGGATTTGAACACCGGTTCGGTCACTTGGAAGGTGACAATCCTAACCATTAGACTAATAGCGCTTAACTTAATTATGATTCTTAAATTAAATAACTCTTCTTGTAACCTGATTTAAAGCAATCTGAAAACATATTTTACTTTTGAATTTATTATATTATTTTAAAATATCTCATACTAAACATTTAATTCATTTGAGTAAAATAGAATTTAGTTAGCATTAATTTTAATTTAATTGTAACTCATATTTGTTTTAGTTTATTTATCTTTTGTTTAATTAATTAAATTAAAATTTTCTTCATATATATCTCTTTTAATAATCTTTTTATATCTTTGTACTTATAAAGTAAAATTTAACTTAAAAAATAATAAATATTTATCTTATAAAAGTAAAATAAAAATTAAGTTGTTTTTAAGTAAAAGCTAGAAAAATTGTTTAATTTATATTTATCTCAAATAGTTTGATTATTTAATTTTAAATTAAAATAGCTTTATTTCTTTTAATTTATACTCAAAAATTTAATTTTCTTTATTTAATTTAAAAATATAGCTATGAAGAATCAATTTATTTGTGCTATATCTTATATATAATGTTTTCTAATAATAATTATAATTAATATATAAAATAGTTTAAACTAAGTTTATTATCTTCACAATTTAATTTATTAGCTAACATTTTTATAATATATTTACATTTATTTATTTTTTATACATACTCATTTATCATATTAGTTCCTTAGAAAGTTTAAATATTTTTTGTTATTATATTCATTAAAATTCTAAATTTAATAATATATAAATAAATATAATAGTTATTTATATTTTTGAGTTAGAAAAATATAGCATTCATTTTAATTGAATTGGTAAGTAATCAAATAATTGATTTATTTGACTAAAAATATAACTATTTTTTATTATTAAGTCATGAATTAATTTCTATTTTTATACTTTTGATTTATTTTATTTAATTATGAATATTGCTTATATTTAGTTTAAAAAATATAAATTTATTTATTTTTTAAACCCAATGTAAATGTAGGCCATACTTATTTTGTTATTTGAAGACGACAATATAATATAATAATGTCTAATTAAAAGTTTTTTCGTTTTTATACAAGAATATCAGATTAATTTTTAAGTTTTTTCGCATTATATAAATTACTATATTCATCTTAATTATGCTTACTTATTTTATAGTCTTCCATAATTTTTAAGTTTTTAAAATAAATTATAAATCTTAATTGTTTTCTTCTTTCAAATTATGAAATATGAATTGGTCTTTAAAATTTATAAAGACAACTAGGGAAAAAAATATAAACTTTGTTAAAAAAATAAATGGAAAAAATGAATCAAAATAAAGTTTTATATCTTTAAAAGCTTTTTTATATAGAATGTTATAAATTAATTTCAATAATTGATTAAACCTACAAATTTTATTTAAAATAATTAATAATATTTTTCTAGCTATATAATATAAATTAATAATTAAATATTTAAAATTAAGTTTTATTATAAATTATTTGATGTATATTTATATTTTATTTAAGCTTAAATCTTAATTTTAAATTATTTTAAATACTCTAATTAAAGAATTATTTAACTTTTATATTTTATTTAATTATAAGTTTAGATCTTAATATTGTATTATTTTTAACTTCTGATTCTTTTCATTAAGAAATTCAAATTTTTAATATTTACTTTCAACTAAAGAGTGTATTGAAGCATATGATATTCTGAATTATTTCCTTAAAATTAAGATATTGTTGATTTATCTAAGAATATCGTTTTGATCTATTCATTACTATAAATCTTGCTATTTTTTTCTTATAATAGTTTTAAATGTTTTTAGGTAAAATCTAGTTTCTTTAATGCTATTCTAAATTATGAAGTAAAAGAGAATTTAAATAATAGCTAAGATTACATTTTGATTATATATGCTATTCAGTTATAAGTTAAGAAGGTTCATTATATAAAGTTATAAAAATAATAATAAACAACTTTAGATAAAAAATAAAATAGTCTCTCTTAATCAATTTATACAACTTATAAACTAACTTTAAATTTAATACCACTAACCATATATTTATGCTACTTGAAAAGTAACATAGAGCTAAATGTATAATCTTTTGAACAGAGAATTTATAAAAGAAGATTGGAAAAGTAAATATTGTTAAGAAAAATGCTTTATAAATAAATAATTGTATATCAAAGAATTGTTATATAGCTATTAGATTAATTTTTAATAGCTTATTTATATAAATCTTACTTTAAAAGCTTTTAAAGAAATTAAACAAATCTTATTATAAAATATATAAAGATGGTAAATTGCAAACTTTCTTTTAATTATAATGTTGTGAAATGTGTAAATGGATAACATAATTAGAAATGTTTTCAGTAGTAAAACAATTAGAAAAGTTGATTTAGAACGTTAAATAAACACAATAGTAAGATGAGAAGAGAGAAGATGATTCTAACTTTCAAGAAATAAATTAAATCTAAATTAATAAAGGAGAAATCCAGTTATATCAATTCAATAATAAGTATTTTATTAATCAAAAAGAACAATCTTAAAGTTTTCTTTTTATTTTGGAGAAGGCAGAAAAATAAAATTCCATTCAAACTTCTCAACTTTTTAATAATAAACATCCATTCAAATCAATGAAATAAAGTAGATTTGAAGATGATTATAGAGTTTAGTCATTAATTGGAGAAGGAAATTTCAGTAAAATTTATTTAGCTAAGAATAAGGAAAATAAAAAGCTAACTGTCAAAGTAGTCGAATAAGAGGAATATTTAGAAGAGCATCAGAATAATAATAATATTTAACAAATAAAATAAACATTTTCAGCTTATTTAATCTATTAACTATCTTCCAAGCAATTTTCAGATTATTCCTTCAAAAACACATTTTTAGTTTACTTCTTATTGTATAAATAGAAAAGTTATATTTAAAGAAGAGGAGATAGTCCTATCGAGAAGGCTGCTTAGCATAGTGGTAGTGCGTTTGATTTGTAATCAAAAGGTCGAGGGTTCGATCCCCTCAGTAGCCTGTTTTTTATAAAGTTCAATTATTTTGATAAAATAAATGGAAATTAATTTTCTTTTAAATTTGATAAAATAAGTTTAAATCTAATAAATAACACTATACTAATTTCTCTTACAAATTAATTTATGAGTCCAGAAGATAAAATAAATTATTTTGAGATTAGAATTGTAAAAAATAAAAATTTTAAATCAGAATGTTCGAAAAAGAAAAGCATTAAAAACAAATTTAAAAAATAAAGTCTAGTTAAAATAATGCTTAAGCATTAAATAAAAATTAGATTAATTAATAAAATATTATATTACTTCAAATTAAAAGTCTATCCTATTTCTTTTATGTTCATTTTAGTTTAAAAAGAAAAAAATAAAAGAGATTTTCATTTAAGAATATCAATTTTATTTTTACAGAAATTAATAAAGATTAAAGAATAAAGAAAAAATGAAGTCATAATAAGATTAAAAAGCATATTTCATCAAAATTAATAAAATAAATAATATTTTAATCAAATATTTCATTTATATCTCATAGTCCTTATACTTGATTAATTTAGCAAAGTATAGAGTAATTATTTATTTTAAATGTTCTTATGGTTATAATATAGGCTTTTTATGTATAAAAATAGAAATCTATTGACTAAGGACATCCAGCGAATAAAAAAACTAAAAAATACTAAAAATAGAAAAATATAATTACAAAGCCTTCTATTCTAAGTTATATTATTAGTATAATATTTCTAAATTTAATAAAATAGATATTTCTTAGAAGAAATATCCTAAATAAATAAAAATACCACATATAAATAACTAAAACATCATATAGATATCCTTTTTTATTCTATATAATTTTAATGTTTATCCATCAATTTAACTCTATTCTTTTGAACAGATATTTTAAATTAATTTTTACAAAAACTTAGATTAAGCAAAATGATTATGTGAAGTGAATTAAAATATTTCAAGAGTTAATTTAACTTAGCATAATTGAAAAAAACCAGAATTTATGTTAATTTTAATATTTTTAATACTTTTTTATTTAATCTTTTGACTTTTACTATTAATTAGCTAAGCATTCTTTTTTAATATAGTTCTTTATTATTTCAAAAATGCTATATTAGCAAATATCCTCATTTAGTAAAATAGATAAATTAAAAGAACTTCAACAATAGAATAATAATAACTATATTTATGTTCACAAAAAAATTAGATAGTATTAAGCGAAATTATTTTAATTTATCTTGCTTTAATTGTTTGCCTTTAATACCATTCTAAATCTCACTACAATACCTTAACATACCTTTTAACCTTCTTCACTGGCTTTTCAATTATCAGAATAAATTGAAAAGAAAATAATGTCTCAGGATAGAATTAAACACATTCTAGAATATATCGTAAGACTAGAACAATCAGATATAGATCTAGCAATAGATACTGTAAGAACTAGACATTAAAATTATAAAAATAATTGGAAAATAATTAATATCTAGCATAAAATTAAACGAAATAGTTAAAGAAACTACCCAATAATAATAGATGATGAAATTTAATTAAGGAAAGTTCTGCCTTCATAAACTTGGAAATACAAATTAAATCAGCTACGAAGAAATGCTACTATTGTAGGAATGAAAACATCTATAAAATCAGTTTTAACTATTTTAGAAAAGCTAAAAAGTATATTAGAAAAGAGATATTAATAAGAAGGGAGAAAACGTAGTAAGATAGAAAAATCTACTGTTCTTTTCAAGGAAAAATGTAAAAATTAAATGAAGATCTTATCCAGAACCTGCATACAGAGAAGATTTGAGTAGAAAGGATGGTTCGAACCATGAAGGGAAATCTGTCACTCTGAGATGAGTTGAAATATCCAGAAAAAGAGCAAATATTACTAAACATCTAGTTTAGTTTCTTAATAATAATAATTTCTCTCTTATGAAAACTTGAATAATTTTAAATATTATTTGCTTTCTCTAAGCAAAATATTATTCTGAAAATTTTGAATTATATTTATACATATTTTTAGTAAAATTTAATTATTTTTTAGTTACCTCAAAATTTTATAAGAAAATTTAAAATTTTATTAAAAGTTTTAGTTTTTTAAATCAAAAATAGGAAAGTAAATAAAAATTTTTGTTTTATAGCTTTATTTATTTTATAATATTTTCAATTTTAGTTATATTTTAAAAAGGATATTATAATGTTTATATAGCTTAGCTTAAAAGATATATTTTATTTAGTTTCAAAATATTAAAAAAAATCAATAAAAAGTAAAATTAGAATAGTTTAAATTGTGTTATTTCTTTAAATATTTCTAAGGAAATTATTTAATTTTTAATTTACTTATTTCTATTGTTTAAAACATAAAATTTGCATTTACTATTTAAGTTAAATTTGTTATTGCTTTTTAAATACTTTCTTTGAAGATTATAATTATTAAAAATTAGCCTAAATAATAAATTAAATTATATTAGCGATTTTTATATAATTAAATTAAACTATATTAAAATTAAATGAATACAGATTTATTTGACTTCTTAAATTTATTTACATTTTTATTATTAAATTTTATGCTATCTCTTACAAAATATGAAATATTTAAAATAGCTAATATAAATTAATAATTATATAATTTAGTAAAGCTTTTTCTAAAAAGAAAATATTTCCTTTAAATATTTATTTTTATATATAAATTTTAAATTTATTACTTATTTAAAATTATTTCTTAAAAAATAACCTTTTAGACTTAAATTACTTTTAAAATCAATTTATTTTATACAATTTTATTTAATAAACTTAACTGTTGTTAATCTAAATGTTCTTTTATATAGATTTAATATTAATTTAATCTTTTTATATTATTAAATATTTGCAAATTTACAATAATAATTTAATTTTATTATTTAATATTTTAAAATATTAGTTTAATATTAAAACCAAATATAATCAAATTTATAGAGAAAGATTTATTTAAATGTAATTATATACTATTTATTAATATTTAATATTTTCTATTTTATGCAAATTAGTTTATAATTTTATTTAATTATGAAGATTTTTATTATATTTTTATGAAAATATTTTAATTTTTTCAATTAAGTATATTGCTTTATATAAAGCTAAGACAAAATTTTAAGTTAATTTTAAAAAAATTTAGTAACTTTTAAGAAATTTTTGTGTCTCAAAATTGAGAAAAAAGTAAAAAAAAATATAAAAGCAAATTTTTTTACAGCTTTTATATTAACTAATATTTATAAAAACTTTAAGAAAAATATATTGTAAAATAAAAACTCTAAAAAAATCAACCTTCATAAAATTAAGGAGATAATAGCTTTTCTATTAATTTTGTAGGGTTAACAAAAAGTATATTTTCCATCCTAATCAAAAAATTGTTATAGGTACTATATAAGTTTTTCGAGAATTTCAAAAAATGATGAAGTATTTTTAAATTAAATAAAATTAATATAAAAATAAATTAAAACTCCTAAAAATTAATACAAACTTATATAATTTTTGATATGAAAAGCTATTAAAAATTGATTGATATTAATATTACTATAATTTAGATACTTATAAATAGAGGATTTAAAAAATTTAAGTTTTTAATCTATTAATATTAAATTTTAAACAATAATTAAAAGATCTTAATAAATAAAAAAATTTATATTAAATATTATATTTATTTTAGGCTTTAAGTTTTATAATTTTAAATAAAAGATTTTTTGAATTTTGTCATGATTTCTTTGCTCTTTTGTAACATTTAAATTCTTTGATAAATTTAACCGCATTTTATACTTTTGAGATTTTACAAAACTAAAAATATTTTAAAAAACTTCGAATTTTTACATCAAAATAATATTTTTTTAATTAAAGCTAAAAATCATCGACTTCTCTATTTTAATTGATTCTCCACACATTTGCGTGATATTTAAAAATAAAAATGATTTCATTTATATTTTTATCTTCACTTTTACTTTATATTCTATTTTTTTATTTCTTTCAAATAAATAAAGAAAATGGTTTTTGTGTTTTCTTATAGAGTTAAAAAAACAAAATTATAAATAATTATATTTATTAACGAACTTATTGATAATAAAAGCATTATTATATTTAGGCTAAAGCAATAAAATCACAAAGAATAATCTTAACTAAAATAATAAAATTAAAATAATTTAGAAATAAATTTAACCAAATATATTTAAAGTTCTAACTGCATAAATATTTTATAAGGAGCAATGCTCGGAAATCCAAAGGATTTAATCTTATAGCAAAAAATTGTTTCATATATTCGAGATTATATAGAATATTTATTCAAATATCAATTTATAAAATATTTTCAAGAATAAAAGGATTTTAAAAATGTTAATGAAGGATGATGCAAATCAAATTAAATGTTTTCCTAAAATAATTCAAACATTTTTTATTTATTTTTATATACAATTTATAATATTATTTAAAGTACAAAGCTAAAATAAAATTAAGATTTAAGAATTGATAGATGAAATTTATAATAATTTTGCTTAATATATAAGAATTATATAACAGTATGAAGGAGCAACTTTAACAATTTCTTGCTTATAAAACCCTTGAATGAGATTAAGAAATATAAAAAATATTTTATATCTTTTAGAATAATAACCCTTTTAGTAGAAAAAATGGAAAATATTAAAATCATAATCAATCAAAGCAAAAGAAAAAATAGATAATTAAAAAAACTTGTTGCATGACTTATTCAAAGATATATAAATGATAATTAATTTTAAGATAAGGTAAAATATGTGCTAACAAGATAAGGTAGATTAAATATATAAAAAAATCAACAAATATAAAATAAAAAAATTTAAATTAAATTATAATATTGCTTCTAAATGTCTTCATATTTTTTATTCTACTTTTTTATGTTAATTTATTTAATAATTTTCTTTAAATTTAATTGGAAAATTTTTAGCAAGCGATTCTACAAATTTCTTTAAAATTTTATAATTATAAAATTTTAAGATAAATTTATAATTTAATTTTTTTTTCTTTTTATATTTAAAAAATATATTTATTATTTTTGACTTTATTTTTTAAAGTTTGATATTTATTTTTCAATTTTATACTAATTTAATTTTTTTTTCAATTTATTTAATAATAAGCTTGCAAAATTGAATTTTCTTTACTTAAACATTTCAAAATTTTAAGAATAAGATTTCTTTATAATAAATATTTTAATTTTTACAAAAGATTCTTTATCATTTCAGGATTTTAAAAGTGTTAAAAACTATCCTTCCATTTGCATCTTACACTCAATTTCCCTTTTTAAAATAAAAAATAATCTAATTGTAGGATTTATCTATTTTAGTTAGATATATTTAATAATATATCTTTAGATTTTTATGGATATATTTGAAGCTATTGTAATTAAGAACAATAAATATTTCTATTTAAGTGAGTTTTGATAGTCTGGCTTAAGTTTTCATAATTTAATAATATTCTTATTTTTATATTTAGTTTTTCAGCTTCAATAGAATCTTGTTTAAAAGAATTTTAAAGCTTTAATTATTCATCTCTCAATTAAGATAAACGTATTTTAAAGTTTAAAACTTGTTTATATTATTTTCAACTAAGTCTTAGGCTTTACTATTTTATAACTTAAATTATTTTTTATTTAAAAATGATAAATGTATGAGATATTGGATCGGATTAGCTATAAAATATTTCCTTTTAAAGCTTTTTAGATAGAGATACTTATTGTCAGAAGCAAACTCAATCCTTTAAATAAGTAGTATATTTAATAGCTTAGATTATATATTATGTTCTAAGAATTAAATTATAAAGCTTTAAGAATATGATCTATATGATATTTAATTTAAAGCTTTCATCTATTAAATTTTCTCTTATTTCATTACTCACAAAATATGAAAAGGAATGATTACAAGATAAATTCCCTTGCTTTATTTTATAAAGTTAAATATATTACAAAATTATACAGATTTATAAATTGAAAGATCTAAAAGCAAAATATTTTAAATTTGGACTAGAGTTTATCAAATATTTTCAAGGCATTTCACATTTCTATCTACTTCTATAGTCTCATTTTCAATGTTGTAGGTTACATTAAAGTTTCTTTTGATTGACTCTGCATAAACTTTTAATTTTTTTTGAGCTTCTTTAAGAGACGAAGTATAAAAATATCGAGGTTGGAAAGTATCTAATTCGCATTCATATTTAATAGCTTCTTGTGGCTTCCATTCTCTTATTTCAGGCTTATTAGACATGGCATAAATAATTTCATCAGCCGAACTCAATATTCCTGCACCATATATTTTGCGTTCTTTTTATTAATTCATGATAAGTCCAAATTCAATAGAAAATAAATAGTTTGTAGCTAGATTTTATATTTCTTCATCAGAAACACCTAGACTTGCCAATCCTATTTCTTAGCTGAAATCTGCATATTCTTTGTTAACGAACAGTGGCGCATGTCCTAATAACTCATGAATGAGATCTGGCTCAGGAGTATATCTTGGAAGAGAATGATGTCTTACATATTGGGAGCAAAAAAAAGTTCTAAAAGCCAACCCATTCAGGAAATCTCTACCATTTAGCATACCAGATACAGGTCAGAATGTAAAATTGGTCTTCTTCTTCAAATATGTACTTATATCTTATAACTAAGGAATGGAATTTTCACTCCATCCAATATTTTCTTCAAAATCTTTCAGTGCTTCATTATACTCAGGAGCAGCATAAGTATTGTAGAGTTACTTCAACTCCCTATACATTTACTTTCAAACTCCTTTTTCGTTTTCATTATAGTCGATTCTAGGAATTTCTGGATCAGTAGATTTGTAATTTTTTGCTATTGAAGCAATATATTACCTTCTTTTTATGTATTCTTAATCATGAAAACCGGGATGATCTGACTTTAATTCTTCTCCCGCTGCATAGATTCTTTTAGAGACTTTATCTAAATTCTTTCTAGTTCTTGGAAATTTTGGAGTATTGAATGCTTCAAGTATAGTAACTTTATGAGATAAATCTTATAATTACTTTAAAGTGCTTTAAACGTTAGGAGATTAAGTATCCCCTTCTATATCTACTAATACTATCAACCCACTTTTACTATCAAGAGAAGACACAGGCTTGGATTCTATTCTTATCAACCTATTATTATTTTGGTTGAATACATCTAAGCATTTTAAAAGCGTGCTATTCATATCTTTCTAGATTAAAATTCCTAAACTTGCTTTTTTATCACTTAGAGTGTTTTAGTTAAGAACAGAATCTGAGATTTTTCTCATTGAACGAATAGCTCTCCACATTATTATTATTTTCCAAAATGAATGCCTTTTTAAACTAGAATAAAATAAATTAATTTTAAAATAAACTTACGACTTTCATTTCTATTTATACCTTAAGATTCGTATCTAATACTTTATATCTTAAACAAAGTTATTATAAAATATTAAGTTTATTAGATCATATTATTTCATTTAAGCTTGGAAAAATTATAAATGTTTCGTAAATTTTATTTATAGAAGTATGTATTTAGATTTTAGATAGGACATTTATAAATAAGCAGTTCATTATTTTTCAGGTAATAAAAAATTTCTTCAAAGTTATAATAGCTTAAGATTACTTTTTAATAGTAAAATTTTTATTAACTGATATACTGTTTATTTTGGGACCAATTGGAGTTATTTATGTAAAAATGCAAATTACTCTGAATTTGACATAATGATAAAATTCCGATTTTTCTAAAATATCTTTAGATTTTCGTCAAAAATTATTTTTATTTAAAAAATAAATAATAAGAAATTTCCTTTTTAGTTTATATTTATATATAAAATAAACTTTGCTGTAACTGCTTATCTTTAAAATAAATGATTCTCCTATAATTAAACATATCTCTTTCTAGTTTTGTAAAGTTATTAAATGAAATTTAAGGATATTTCACATAATCATAATAGAAATAATTTTATATTCCAATTTTTCTATTTTGCTAATAAAGATGAAATTACTAGCTATTAATAAAAATTGCTTATATTTATTTAGTTGCTTAATTGTGTTTATATTATGTAATACAGGTATGCTAGTACAGTTATAAATATTCAAAATCATTTGCAAAGGAGTAATTTATTTCACACTGCTAGTAAATTATTACTTTTTCTTATTTCATGATCTAGCATCTACTAAGAATCTTTCAAAAAGCTAAAAGAAAAATTAAATTTTTATCTACAAAAAAGATTATACAAATGATAGAAAGAAGGTATGTATTTTCATAATTTGAAAATTTTAATTTATTTATGACAATGAAAAAGATAAGGAAAATAAGCTATTTACTTTATTTTAAATTATTAAGAAATATACATCAAAGAATTTTCGATAATCATAAAAATAATTAAAATTAATGACTTAGAAATAGGAAAAAATTCTAAAAATGATCTAATTAGATAACAAGTTTCATAATCATGTCGAGTATAAATTTATCTTACTCATAAAATAATTTTTATTGAAGTTAATAGTTAGCCTTTACTCTTAGACTTTCTAAACTAGAGGGATTGAGCTCATTTTTATTATGAAATATGCAAGTTTATTTCTTTATTTTTAAATAAAATAAAATAAAAAATAATATAAGAGGATTGAATTTATAATATTTAAAGTTTTGCTTATACATTTTGCATTATAAGCTTCGAAATTTGTCGTGTTTTTATCTTATTAAATTAAAAGATTCTAACCTATATTTAACTTTTACTAACTTAATCTTATTTCTCATTATTATTATTATTTAATTTTTATTAAAATCTTCTTAAAAATTTAAAGATCTAACTTTTTCCTAAATTTATTTATATAATTATTTATAAATAAAAAAGTTATTATGTTGTGCTTTAAAATAATTTTATTGCTTATAAATATAAATATTTTTTTGCTTAACTTTTTTGTAAATTTTTTTAATTTAAAATTTATACTGGAATGGAATATTCATTTTTATCTTGATATTACCTTCACTAAATTTTATTTATAAAAGTATTTATTATTTAAATAATAAAGTAATATTAATAATTAATTTTTGTTTTAATTAAGAAAATAAATAAAAAAATAATTAAAAGAAGATATATTTTCTTTATTTATCAGAAATTTTTTTGTTTAAGCATAAATATCGACTTAATAAATAATTTAATTTTAAGACAAAATATTTAAAATTATTTACAAATAAATTTAGGTATTTTTTAAATAAAAAATAATAATATTATAATTAATTTTTAATTTCTTTAGTTCTGTCTTTTTAACTTTTTGATTGCCTTTTTTTAATTTATTTTATATTCATTTTTACCATTAAATCATATTCAAATTGATAAATTTAAAATTTTTATTCATTTTAGCTTTTATGATTCCTAAAACTTGCATTAGATAGATAAAAATTTTAAATTTAAATGTGTCAAATTAAAAATAAATTATCTTAGAAAATATTATTTATTTCTCATGAATTTAATTTTGAAACTATTTAATTTTAAATTATTTTGAACTTTGTTTTAATTGTTTAAAATTTGTATTTAGTTAACCAACTATTAAAACTATTTTATCATAAATATTAAAATTAAAATTTTTGCTATTAATTTATCTTATATTTTTATTATAATTAAAAGTTTTATTATTCTTGCTAATTATCAAAAGTGACTTAAAAATTGCAATTAAATAAATTTATTCAGTTACAATTTATTCTGATTATTTATTTCAAAATTTATAATCTATACGAATTATTAAAATATGCTTGTTTTAATCAAAGTATCATGCTAACAATTTAATTTGATATTAACTGGTATTTAGAACTTATTTTAATCATATTATTTTTAATTTATTAATAATCTTATAAATAAAATTATTTTTATATATTACCAATTTAGAAATATTTTTTAAGAATACGATTTATTTTAGTTAACTTGTATGCTAAGTTTGACAATATTTACAATATTTTTTAATAAATAAAATATTATAAGTTATATTTATAGGTTATTTCTCAGTTATTTATAAAGATTATTTATATTAATTTATTTAATATAATTTTGTAATTTAAGCAATTAATTATTATATATTTATATATATTTAATAAATAATATAAAACTATGCATAATAATTAATTATATAATGCTTTTAAATATATTTTTAATTTACCTTGTATAAAATAGAAAATTATTGTGGAATCAAGACACGATAAAAGTTATGTCTAAAGCAAGCTGACAATAAAATAAAATATTATTTAAACTCTTAGTTAATAATAATATGATGATATTTATTAGAAAAAATCAAAAAGAATACTTTTTGATTAAAATGAGATACTTTGTAGTGAAATATTTTAAAACAAATTAATTAAATTAAATTAAAAAGTTTAAAGGGATTGTTTCTTTAAAAAGCTCCTACCTCCCTCCAATGCCTTTTGGAGGTACTCGAACTCGCCAAGACCTTTTTCTTGGGTCACTTCCGAGTCTTTTGACAGGACTTGAGGTTTTCTTCTTTCTTCATAGTTTCCCGTCACTGGCTGGATAAAAAGTGGTCAAGTCTTCTCATATTTTCCTTCTAATTTTCTAGTTTTCCCTGCATTTCCTCCATAGATGTCAGATACTGTTACAGATGAAGCATCTTTTCTTAAAAATCTTGGGTTTAGTCATCTTAATAGTTTCAATGTCCATCTGATCTCCTTCAAGTTGTATTTTTTATGATTGATTGAGTTTTATCTGGTCTTCTAGTTTTGTGATCTTTAAATCGAGCGCAAGATTTGCTTTATCTTGCTTTATTATGTCCTTCTCATTTTGCTCCTTTATGATATCTAGGTCTGCTTCTATTTCTTCTAATCGCACTTCAAACCTTTCTTTCGAGCTGAAGCAGGGAGTGTGAATATTACCATCTGTGAGATGTTGGTCCAGGTCGCAAAACATTTACTATAATTCTTAAGACTTTTCTTGGTCAATAATTTCTAATTTATGTTTTAGTTCTTGAATCTTTTTCATTAGTTGATTAAAAACAAATTAAATTGTAAAATAATTTCAAGATTTTTTCTCTCTTTCTCCATTTTGCTAAATATCTTTCTATTCCCAAACTTTTATAGACTCTATTGGTATTTATTTAAGGTCTTGCGAATTCTCTTCATCTTTTGATCCTATTATTTTTTTAATATTTTGAACTAAGGTTGTTTCCTCAACTAAATTGAACTCGGTCAATGATACAGTTATTCTTCTATTAAGATTTTGTTTTAAGCAAGTTGTTTCCGTAAAATTTGGTTTCCAAATTTAGATGTTCAACATTTGTCATGAGTTCTTTTATTCTTTCTGAAAGATTTTAGATCAATCTATCCTGCATTTTGAGATTTTTTTATTTTCTCACATTAATCGTTTAGAGATTCATTTTCCTATTTAATAATAAAAATTTTTCTTCATCTTCTTATAGTTTTTTAGTGGCAATGAAAATTTTGTTCTTAGATTTTTTCTTCTGTGTAGATTTTAATCTTTCCTTACTTTGCTATTCTAATTTTTCTGGAAAAGAAAGAATATTATTATTAAGTAAATAATTTAAATTAATTAATCTTATACTAAGAAAAAATATTTATATTATTTTATTTATCAAAAAAATCAAAGATAAATTAATTTTTTTACCAGAAAATTTAATTAAATAATAAAAATTGTCTAGATCATTTTATATATAGTTTTTAATTAAAAAATATATTATATAAAATTGATCAGTCTCGTATATTATAAAAATTTAAAAAAGAGAAAACATTTACTAAAAATTAATAATGCTATAGGACTAGATAGCGATAAATATTTCTTTATTTATATATAATTTAATAAAGAAAGAAAGCAAATTTTCTTCAATTTATTAGAGTCTTAAATCTAATTATACTCAGTTTTTCTCGTCTTGTTTTCTTATTATTCAAATATCATTCTTAATTCTTATTCAATCATAGACTTCGGCTTTATCTCTTCGGTCTACCATATAGACTTCATCATCATCTGCATTCTAATGAGGATTTGATTTATTTCAATATTTCTTCCTTCTATGAGTTTAAGTCATCTTCGAATCCCTTTATTTATTAATAAGTTGAGATATTAGCTTTATCTCCTATTAAGAGTCCATTTGTTCTATTTCTATATTATCTAAAACAAAAGTAACAAGGTCTATATTAAATTGTTATATTTTGCCTTCTTCGTTTATTTTTATACGTTATTTTCAGAGATTCAGTTGAGTATTCTCTTTTTTAAGTTTTTAAAGAGGTGTTGAGTGCTATGTATACTTCTCTTTTGGATTTTTTTCTTCGGCGCTTATTTTTCCGTTGAAAAAAGAAAGCCTCTTTACATTTTTATTTTTGAGAATATTATTCTTAATTTTTTAAATTTCCTTCCTGCTGGCTAATAGTTAGTCTTAAGATAAATGTGCTAGTTAAAAACATGGTTAGAGAAGATGCTTCTAGTTTTCCCTCCTGCATTGAGGTGGTGGTAAAAACCCCTTCTATATCAACCATTTTATATTATATATTTTCTTTATATAAATAAAAATTTATTTGTCTCTTTTTATAATAGTTATACATTTTATAAAATTTAAATCATAATTATAGGAAAATAATTAAAAATATAACTCCAATAATTTGTAAATAATTAATATAAGAAAATTAATTTCTAGAATAATGGAAAATAATATGAGTAATAATAAAATTACATATTATAAATCTTAATAAATAGTTAATCAAATTAAGAGGAAATATAAAATTAGTTATCTTAGTTTTTCAAAAAATTATTTACATTTCTCTTAAAACTAATTTATGTATCTGAACACATGAAACTATAATTGAATACAGTTTACAAGATTTTAATAAAAATGTTGATAAACTAATTTAAATAAATAAATAAATTTAATTATAGAGCGCGTAGCACTCTCATTGGTGCGCAGCTCTTTAAATTAATTTTATTTAATGTCGAAAAATAACATTTTATGGGTCTCTATATCCTTGTTTTCTCTTCCTACAGTACGTCCCTGTAATTTTTCCTTCCAAAGCATAGGATGCAATATGTGACTACGGGTATATCTTTCCCCGACCTATGATGAAGAAGGTTTTCTCCTGGTATTCAGAGTTCTCCAGCTTTTTGAATCTTCCTTCTCTTGTTATTGGTTTCTCTTTCTCCGATTTATCCTCCGTCCGCGTTCATTTTTTAGTTGCCTTGCTGGACTTTCAAGCAGCATCTTATGCTTAATAATTGAAGTTTAGTTTTTGTCTCAGATTGAAATTATTTTAACTGATGTAAAACCAACAACATACTTGAATTAAAAGGTACCAAATGTTGATAATTTTAAGAATTATTACTCTACAAGTAAATAATTATAATCCCACTAAAAATATTTATCTAGCATAGTAAATCTAAAAAGTGGCAAATTTAATAAATTTAATTCCAAGTATTTTATAGGTTAATCTTGAAAATATAATTAGGTGACTTATAATCTTAAATATCTCTTTAACATTTATCACTAAAACATCACTTTCTATATTTTAAAGTATTTATTCTAATTTTAGTGTATAATCAAATAAATAATTAAAACATTATTCATATAAGATAGCTAGATTTGCATATTTCATAGAAAGAAAATTACTTTATTTAGTAAAATTTAAGGAAAAGAGCATTTACAGCCAAAGTATTTGATATTAATTTAGCTTTTAGCTTTTAAAAGTTAAGGAAATATACTTAATTTAAAAATTTATTTAATTAAGCTTGAAACTTAAATGCTTTTTTGTTTTAGAATCAAAGTTTCAGCAAGCTAATCTCAAGTGAAAGAAAACCATCTTACTCACTTATAGAAATGAAAGAGTAATAAGGATATGCTTAAAAAAGAATGAGGGAAACTTTTGATTTAATTAAAATAACTGTGCTTTTACCCTTATTTTTGATATAATTTAGATAAGTTAAAAAATTAAATATCATAAATAAAAATGTGGAGAGAGAATATATTCTTAAATTTAAGTTAGCAGAAGATAGTAAGAGCCCCTTCAAAAATGACTAAACTAGTTTCTAAAAATGAGTTATAATATTTAAGTTCTGAATTCAGTTATATATTATAACTCAAATTCAACAGGATCATTTCCAGCGCTTTTATTTTAAAAATATGTTTAATTAGAAGATCTTATCTATCTTCTAAAAGATAATAGCTATTATGCTGAAAATTGCAAGCATATTAAGGTAAAAGAAGCTATTTTATTGAAAGTAAATGAATAAATTAGCTTTTCCAATTGGTGTTAAAGATGAATAATAGCTTAAATAAGGTGATTTAATATTGGAACGTAAGATGAAATTTTATAAGAAATTTCCTAGCTTAGAGCTATCATCAGGCTCGCTTATTTTTTCTCCACTATCTTGCAAAGGCATAACAAACTCAGATTAATCCTAATAATTAATTTCAAATTCACTTACTATAGAAAATAAAATCGAAAGCTTTTTAGTAGAAAAAAGAATAATCAAAATAAAAAGACTGAGAAATTAAAATTGCAGACCTATTAAAAGAATTAAAAGAATTAAATTTGAACAAATTAATTCTTCAATCTTGATGAAAAGAAGAAAAAAGCAAATCAAATAAAATTTAATAGGAGAAAACATTTAAACTAAAGGAGCTCTTATTTAAGGAAATTAAAATATTAATCTATAAGATAACTATTCAAGGGATTAGGATTTAGAGATAGAAAAATAAATAATTCAAATCCGTGTTTGCATTTCTTATCTCTTAAAACATAAGATATATAGCTTGATATCGGTAAAGAAGATGATCCAAATAATACTGATAATTAAACAATTAATATTTTAAATTCTAAAGAAGTATAAACTACTGTGCAACAAACCAAAAAAGGAAAAAAAAGAATATATAGAATGTTTTTGTAATAATTTCCATTAGTATAATAATATTACTCCTTTCTTTAATGTTTTGTATTCAAAAGGCAGGAGTAACTCTTTACTATTTAAAAATTAATTATAGTTGATTAAGCAACTCTTTAATTTTCGAATGTATTCTTACATGAAAGGTAATAAAATAAGTTGTAACTATTATTTAAAGTCCTACTCTTTATTTACTAAATTCAATTATCCTAGCTTAAATTAATTAATTTTAATAGTTATTTATAGCTCACGAATCTTTTAATCAGATTATGGATTCTATAATTATGAAATTAAATAATAGCATTTTAAATAATTGTATTATAAAAATGATAAACGCTTTAAATTATAAAATCCTAGAATTTTCTAAATTTAGCTCTCCTTTTATATCTGTTTAAATAGTAATTTATCCTAATTAAAATTTCTCATCGAGTTCTACGTTAACTTTAATTCAAACTTTTATAGTTACAAGATCATTTAGCGATTTTTTTATTTTGCATTTGAACAACAAATCAATAAATATTCTTCTTATAAAATATAACATCTTCTCTTAATGGGTTAATTTATAAAGGTAATTTCATATAAATACACTAATTTAATATTTTACTCTATTTTCTATTTAAATTAATTGCTTTTTAAATTCTTTTTTCTATCAAATTTAAAACTTAACTTGATTAATAATTTTTAGTTTTATCTTTTTTAAAGTTTATTAATAATTTATTTTAATATCTCAATTATAATAATTTATTGCTTCATCAAGCTACATTTGTGTATAAGCATCTAATTAAAATTAGTTTAAATTTAAGACATTATAAAATATATGAATTTCATTACATTATAACTAATTTATATAGCTTTCTTCTTTTTAGTCCTAGCACTATGTTCTTAGATGCTTTATTGAGTAAGAGAATAATTAATTTTTATAAGTAAACATTTTATTTAGTTAGATGTTAATCATTAAAGAAAGTTAGTTTGTTTTAGTGGCAATTCTATTTTCCATAATTAAGGCTTTGAATAAAAGAACTAATTAATAAATTTGCATTCAAATAACTCTATTTAATTATGAGATTTATAATGATTACTAATATTTGCCTGTATTTTTGAATGAACATTTTGATGTATGCTTATTGATAAACATAATAAATTGATATTGTTTATTTTAATTGATTAATCAAATGTAGCTTAGTAATAATTGCCATAGCACTTGGATATATCTTTGTAAGGAGCTGATGATGTTGTCTTATAGCCTATAACTACACTATTTTTAGTTTATTTAGCTACTTCTTTTTATTTTAATTTTTATATTTTTATTTATTTTACAATCTACTGAAGATTCTCTTTATTTTACTTTTTTCAACACATTTATTACATTTCTAAACTTCTAAAATTAATTAATTAATAATTATAAAAATTGTATGAAGCTCATTATATTTAAACTCTGCGGTAGAAATAAAAAAATTGCTAATAGCATCATTTAAAACAATTTAAACAAGGTAAAATAAAAGGATCAGAAGATATATTTAGTTATTTTAGAAAATCTTATGTCATAGGATTAATTTAAAGCGAAAAGAACAAAAATAATAGTTTAAGAGCCTTTTAAAAAAGTCAAAAAGGAAATAAGCTAATTTAAGCAAAAGATATTAGTTAGATATATTAATTATAATCTAAATAAATAAAATTATAAAAAATTTAATTTTTTTGCTTGTTCTGAAGTTTAATCTTATTTTAAAAAGAATTAGATATGCATTAATTAATTTAAGAAAGAAAAAATATTTATATCAAGTCAATTGTAAATAAATATAAAATATTTTATTCAATTATGCTTTAGTATAGTTATCTTTTAAAGCAGGATGTTAAAATTTTCATTGATGTAGACTTGTATAGATTTATAGGAAAATTATTTAAAATTAATTTAGTAACTTAAATTCTAGCTTTTTAAATTTTAAATAATTGAATCGTCTCTAAAACCTAAAATAATAGCAAAATCTGGGAAAACAAGCAGCTTACTTTAAATTTATTTAGTATCTAATCTTCTTAGAAAAAATTTGCTTAAAAGAAAAGCTTATCTTTTTATTTGCTAAATCAAATTCTTCATTATTCTATTCTGAATAATGAACATAATTTTCATATGAAACATTCTATATTATTTTTTGTATTAACTTCTAAGCTTCTACATCCTTAATAAAGAGATATAACTTTCTAAATGTAAATTAATTAGGAATTTAATAATGATTTTAGAAGTTCGAAATATATATTGTAGCATAATAGAAATTAAATAAAATGATACTAAACTAAATTTTATTCTTATTAATCCTAAATAAAGAGCTTAGTCTCATTCTTAACTATTTTTAATTAAAAGGTTAGCTTTAAGTTTAACTGATTTTTTGCTTTAAAAAATATTAATATAAACATGATTTTAATCCAAGATAATTATTGATTACAGAGATATAATTTTTTATATTTATGACTAATAAGTAAAATAGCACAATTAATTTTGACAAGTATAGCAGACCTTTAAATTTAATACAATCTAGATAAGAACAGTTTAGTCTTTGAAAGATTGAATAGCAAAT
>CAMPDV010002107.1:0-75086 GCA_946699065.1 Loxodes magnus
TATCATTCACATCCTAATAAAAAACTATTTCTCATTTCTTCATAAAAAAACTTTTACGTTAATAGTCTCTTCAATTTATCAAAACTTAATATTTTTCTTTAAACCAAAAATATTTTAAACTATATAATAACACTTATCTTAATCTGCTTCCTTAACCTCCATTTTTTTTCTTCTTTATCTATTTTATTTCCATCATAAATTTTTTTCCCATCTTTTTTTCCATTTTTCAATTTTAATTTTTAAGATCTTATCAGTTATCAATCTTTTAACAGCACTCTTTACTTCTTCATTTATGTCTTTATTATCATTCACATCCTAATAAAAAACTATTTCTCATTTCTTCATAAAAAAACTTTTACGTTAATAGTCTCTTCAATTTATCAAAACTTAATATTTTTCTTTAAACCAAAAATATTTTAAACTATATAATAACACTTATCTTAATCTGCTTCCTTAACCTCCATTTTTTTTCTTCTTTATCTATTTTATTTCCATCATAAATTTTTTTCCCATCTTTTTTTCCATTTTTCAATTTTAATTTTTAAGATCTTATCAGTTATCAATCTTTTAACAGCACTCTTTACTTCTTCATTTATGTCTTTATTATCATTCACATCCTAATAAAAAACTATTTCTCATTTCTTCATAAAAAAACTTTTACGTTAATAGTCTCTTCAATTTATCAAAACTTAATATTTTTCTTTAAACCAAAAATATTTTAAACTATATAATAACACTTATCTTAATCTGCTTCCTTAACCTCCATTTTTTTTCTTCTTTATCTATTTTATTTCCATCATAAATTTTTTTCCCATCTTTTTTTCCATTTTTCAATTTTAATTTTTAAGATCTTATCAGTTATCAATCTTTTAACAGCACTCTTTACTTCTTCATTTATGTCTTTATTATCATTCACATCCTAATAAAAAACTATTTCTCATTTCTTCATAAAAAAACTTTTACGTTAATAGTCTCTTCAATTTATCAAAACTTAATATTTTTCTTTAAACCAAAAATATTTTAAACTATATAATAACACTTATCTTAATCTGCTTCCTTAACCTCCATTTTTTTTCTTCTTTATCTATTTTATTTCCATCATAAATTTTTTTCCCATCTTTTTTTCCATTTTTCAATTTTAATTTTTAAGATCTTATCAGTTATCAATCTTTTAACAGCACTCTTTACTTCTTCATTTATGTCTTTATTATCATTCACATCCTAATAAAAAACTATTTCTCATTTCTTCATAAAAAAACTTTTACGTTAATAGTCTCTTCAATTTATCAAAACTTAATATTTTTCTTTAAACCAAAAATATTTTAAACTATATAATAACACTTATCTTAATCTGCTTCCTTAACCTCCATTTTTTTTCTTCTTTATCTATTTTATTTCCATCATAAATTTTTTTCCCATCTTTTTTTCCATTTTTCAATTTTAATTTTTAAGATCTTATCAGTTATCAATCTTTTAACAGCACTCTTTACTTCTTCATTTATGTCTTTATTATCATTCACATCCTAATAAAAAACTATTTCTCATTTCTTCATAAAAAAACTTTTACGTTAATAGTCTCTTCAATTTATCAAAACTTAATATTTTTCTTTAAACCAAAAATATTTTAAACTATATAATAACACTTATCTTAATCTGCTTCCTTAACCTCCATTTTTTTTCTTCTTTATCTATTTTATTTCCATCATAAATTTTTTTCCCATCTTTTTTTCCATTTTTCAATTTTAATTTTTAAGATCTTATCAGTTATCAATCTTTTAACAGCACTCTTTACTTCTTCATTTATGTCTTTATTATCATTCACATCCTAATAAAAAACTATTTCTCATTTCTTCATAAAAAAACTTTTACGTTAATAGTCTCTTCAATTTATCAAAACTTAATATTTTTCTTTAAACCAAAAATATTTTAAACTATATAATAACACTTATCTTAATCTGCTTCCTTAACCTCCATTTTTTTTCTTCTTTATCTATTTTATTTCCATCATAAATTTTTTTCCCATCTTTTTTTCCATTTTTCAATTTTAATTTTTAAGATCTTATCAGTTATCAATCTTTTAACAGCACTCTTTACTTCTTCATTTATGTCTTTATTATCATTCACATCCTAATAAAAAACTATTTCTCATTTCTTCATAAAAAAACTTTTACGTTAATAGTCTCTTCAATTTATCAAAACTTAATATTTTTCTTTAAACCAAAAATATTTTAAACTATATAATAACACTTATCTTAATCTGCTTCCTTAACCTCCATTTTTTTTCTTCTTTATCTATTTTATTTCCATCATAAATTTTTTTCCCATCTTTTTTTCCATTTTTCAATTTTAATTTTTAAGATCTTATCAGTTATCAATCTTTTAACAGCACTCTTTACTTCTTCATTTATGTCTTTATTATCATTCACATCCTAATAAAAAACTATTTCTCATTTCTTCATAAAAAAACTTTTACGTTAATAGTCTCTTCAATTTATCAAAACTTAATATTTTTCTTTAAACCAAAAATATTTTAAACTATATAATAACACTTATCTTAATCTGCTTCCTTAACCTCCATTTTTTTTCTTCTTTATCTATTTTATTTCCATCATAAATTTTTTTCCCATCTTTTTTTCCATTTTTCAATTTTAATTTTTAAGATCTTATCAGTTATCAATCTTTTAACAGCACTCTTTACTTCTTCATTTATGTCTTTATTATCATTCACATCCTAATAAAAAACTATTTCTCATTTCTTCATAAAAAAACTTTTACGTTAATAGTCTCTTCAATTTATCAAAACTTAATATTTTTCTTTAAACCAAAAATATTTTAAACTATATAATAACACTTATCTTAATCTGCTTCCTTAACCTCCATTTTTTTTCTTCTTTATCTATTTTATTTCCATCATAAATTTTTTTCCCATCTTTTTTTCCATTTTTCAATTTTAATTTTTAAGATCTTATCAGTTATCAATCTTTTAACAGCACTCTTTACTTCTTCATTTATGTCTTTATTATCATTCACATCCTAATAAAAAACTATTTCTCATTTCTTCATAAAAAAACTTTTACGTTAATAGTCTCTTCAATTTATCAAAACTTAATATTTTTCTTTAAACCAAAAATATTTTAAACTATATAATAACACTTATCTTAATCTGCTTCCTTAACCTCCATTTTTTTTCTTCTTTATCTATTTTATTTCCATCATAAATTTTTTTCCCATCTTTTTTTCCATTTTTCAATTTTAATTTTTAAGATCTTATCAGTTATCAATCTTTTAACAGCACTCTTTACTTCTTCATTTATGTCTTTATTATCATTCACATCCTAATAAAAAACTATTTCTCATTTCTTCATAAAAAAACTTTTACGTTAATAGTCTCTTCAATTTATCAAAACTTAATATTTTTCTTTAAACCAAAAATATTTTAAACTATATAATAACACTTATCTTAATCTGCTTCCTTAACCTCCATTTTTTTTCTTCTTTATCTATTTTATTTCCATCATAAATTTTTTTCCCATCTTTTTTTCCATTTTTCAATTTTAATTTTTAAGATCTTATCAGTTATCAATCTTTTAACAGCACTCTTTACTTCTTCATTTATGTCTTTATTATCATTCACATCCTAATAAAAAACTATTTCTCATTTCTTCATAAAAAAACTTTTACGTTAATAGTCTCTTCAATTTATCAAAACTTAATATTTTTCTTTAAACCAAAAATATTTTAAACTATATAATAACACTTATCTTAATCTGCTTCCTTAACCTCCATTTTTTTTCTTCTTTATCTATTTTATTTCCATCATAAATTTTTTTCCCATCTTTTTTTCCATTTTTCAATTTTAATTTTTAAGATCTTATCAGTTATCAATCTTTTAACAGCACTCTTTACTTCTTCATTTATGTCTTTATTATCATTCACATCCTAATAAAAAACTATTTCTCATTTCTTCATAAAAAAACTTTTACGTTAATAGTCTCTTCAATTTATCAAAACTTAATATTTTTCTTTAAACCAAAAATATTTTAAACTATATAATAACACTTATCTTAATCTGCTTCCTTAACCTCCATTTTTTTTCTTCTTTATCTATTTTATTTCCATCATAAATTTTTTTCCCATCTTTTTTTCCATTTTTCAATTTTAATTTTTAAGATCTTATCAGTTATCAATCTTTTAACAGCACTCTTTACTTCTTCATTTATGTCTTTATTATCATTCACATCCTAATAAAAAACTATTTCTCATTTCTTCATAAAAAAACTTTTACGTTAATAGTCTCTTCAATTTATCAAAACTTAATATTTTTCTTTAAACCAAAAATATTTTAAACTATATAATAACACTTATCTTAATCTGCTTCCTTAACCTCCATTTTTTTTCTTCTTTATCTATTTTATTTCCATCATAAATTTTTTTCCCATCTTTTTTTCCATTTTTCAATTTTAATTTTTAAGATCTTATCAGTTATCAATCTTTTAACAGCACTCTTTACTTCTTCATTTATGTCTTTATTATCATTCACATCCTAATAAAAAACTATTTCTCATTTCTTCATAAAAAAACTTTTACGTTAATAGTCTCTTCAATTTATCAAAACTTAATATTTTTCTTTAAACCAAAAATATTTTAAACTATATAATAACACTTATCTTAATCTGCTTCCTTAACCTCCATTTTTTTTCTTCTTTATCTATTTTATTTCCATCATAAATTTTTTTCCCATCTTTTTTTCCATTTTTCAATTTTAATTTTTAAGATCTTATCAGTTATCAATCTTTTAACAGCACTCTTTACTTCTTCATTTATGTCTTTATTATCATTCACATCCTAATAAAAAACTATTTCTCATTTCTTCATAAAAAAACTTTTACGTTAATAGTCTCTTCAATTTATCAAAACTTAATATTTTTCTTTAAACCAAAAATATTTTAAACTATATAATAACACTTATCTTAATCTGCTTCCTTAACCTCCATTTTTTTTCTTCTTTATCTATTTTATTTCCATCATAAATTTTTTTCCCATCTTTTTTTCCATTTTTCAATTTTAATTTTTAAGATCTTATCAGTTATCAATCTTTTAACAGCACTCTTTACTTCTTCATTTATGTCTTTATTATCATTCACATCCTAATAAAAAACTATTTCTCATTTCTTCATAAAAAAACTTTTACGTTAATAGTCTCTTCAATTTATCAAAACTTAATATTTTTCTTTAAACCAAAAATATTTTAAACTATATAATAACACTTATCTTAATCTGCTTCCTTAACCTCCATTTTTTTTCTTCTTTATCTATTTTATTTCCATCATAAATTTTTTTCCCATCTTTTTTTCCATTTTTCAATTTTAATTTTTAAGATCTTATCAGTTATCAATCTTTTAACAGCACTCTTTACTTCTTCATTTATGTCTTTATTATCATTCACATCCTAATAAAAAACTATTTCTCATTTCTTCATAAAAAAACTTTTACGTTAATAGTCTCTTCAATTTATCAAAACTTAATATTTTTCTTTAAACCAAAAATATTTTAAACTATATAATAACACTTATCTTAATCTGCTTCCTTAACCTCCATTTTTTTTCTTCTTTATCTATTTTATTTCCATCATAAATTTTTTTCCCATCTTTTTTTCCATTTTTCAATTTTAATTTTTAAGATCTTATCAGTTATCAATCTTTTAACAGCACTCTTTACTTCTTCATTTATGTCTTTATTATCATTCACATCCTAATAAAAAACTATTTCTCATTTCTTCATAAAAAAACTTTTACGTTAATAGTCTCTTCAATTTATCAAAACTTAATATTTTTCTTTAAACCAAAAATATTTTAAACTATATAATAACACTTATCTTAATCTGCTTCCTTAACCTCCATTTTTTTTCTTCTTTATCTATTTTATTTCCATCATAAATTTTTTTCCCATCTTTTTTTCCATTTTTCAATTTTAATTTTTAAGATCTTATCAGTTATCAATCTTTTAACAGCACTCTTTACTTCTTCATTTATGTCTTTATTATCATTCACATCCTAATAAAAAACTATTTCTCATTTCTTCATAAAAAAACTTTTACGTTAATAGTCTCTTCAATTTATCAAAACTTAATATTTTTCTTTAAACCAAAAATATTTTAAACTATATAATAACACTTATCTTAATCTGCTTCCTTAACCTCCATTTTTTTTCTTCTTTATCTATTTTATTTCCATCATAAATTTTTTTCCCATCTTTTTTTCCATTTTTCAATTTTAATTTTTAAGATCTTATCAGTTATCAATCTTTTAACAGCACTCTTTACTTCTTCATTTATGTCTTTATTATCATTCACATCCTAATAAAAAACTATTTCTCATTTCTTCATAAAAAAACTTTTACGTTAATAGTCTCTTCAATTTATCAAAACTTAATATTTTTCTTTAAACCAAAAATATTTTAAACTATATAATAACACTTATCTTAATCTGCTTCCTTAACCTCCATTTTTTTTCTTCTTTATCTATTTTATTTCCATCATAAATTTTTTTCCCATCTTTTTTTCCATTTTTCAATTTTAATTTTTAAGATCTTATCAGTTATCAATCTTTTAACAGCACTCTTTACTTCTTCATTTATGTCTTTATTATCATTCACATCCTAATAAAAAACTATTTCTCATTTCTTCATAAAAAAACTTTTACGTTAATAGTCTCTTCAATTTATCAAAACTTAATATTTTTCTTTAAACCAAAAATATTTTAAACTATATAATAACACTTATCTTAATCTGCTTCCTTAACCTCCATTTTTTTTCTTCTTTATCTATTTTATTTCCATCATAAATTTTTTTCCCATCTTTTTTTCCATTTTTCAATTTTAATTTTTAAGATCTTATCAGTTATCAATCTTTTAACAGCACTCTTTACTTCTTCATTTATGTCTTTATTATCATTCACATCCTAATAAAAAACTATTTCTCATTTCTTCATAAAAAAACTTTTACGTTAATAGTCTCTTCAATTTATCAAAACTTAATATTTTTCTTTAAACCAAAAATATTTTAAACTATATAATAACACTTATCTTAATCTGCTTCCTTAACCTCCATTTTTTTTCTTCTTTATCTATTTTATTTCCATCATAAATTTTTTTCCCATCTTTTTTTCCATTTTTCAATTTTAATTTTTAAGATCTTATCAGTTATCAATCTTTTAACAGCACTCTTTACTTCTTCATTTATGTCTTTATTATCATTCACATCCTAATAAAAAACTATTTCTCATTTCTTCATAAAAAAACTTTTACGTTAATAGTCTCTTCAATTTATCAAAACTTAATATTTTTCTTTAAACCAAAAATATTTTAAACTATATAATAACACTTATCTTAATCTGCTTCCTTAACCTCCATTTTTTTTCTTCTTTATCTATTTTATTTCCATCATAAATTTTTTTCCCATCTTTTTTTCCATTTTTCAATTTTAATTTTTAAGATCTTATCAGTTATCAATCTTTTAACAGCACTCTTTACTTCTTCATTTATGTCTTTATTATCATTCACATCCTAATAAAAAACTATTTCTCATTTCTTCATAAAAAAACTTTTACGTTAATAGTCTCTTCAATTTATCAAAACTTAATATTTTTCTTTAAACCAAAAATATTTTAAACTATATAATAACACTTATCTTAATCTGCTTCCTTAACCTCCATTTTTTTTCTTCTTTATCTATTTTATTTCCATCATAAATTTTTTTCCCATCTTTTTTTCCATTTTTCAATTTTAATTTTTAAGATCTTATCAGTTATCAATCTTTTAACAGCACTCTTTACTTCTTCATTTATGTCTTTATTATCATTCACATCCTAATAAAAAACTATTTCTCATTTCTTCATAAAAAAACTTTTACGTTAATAGTCTCTTCAATTTATCAAAACTTAATATTTTTCTTTAAACCAAAAATATTTTAAACTATATAATAACACTTATCTTAATCTGCTTCCTTAACCTCCATTTTTTTTCTTCTTTATCTATTTTATTTCCATCATAAATTTTTTTCCCATCTTTTTTTCCATTTTTCAATTTTAATTTTTAAGATCTTATCAGTTATCAATCTTTTAACAGCACTCTTTACTTCTTCATTTATGTCTTTATTATCATTCACATCCTAATAAAAAACTATTTCTCATTTCTTCATAAAAAAACTTTTACGTTAATAGTCTCTTCAATTTATCAAAACTTAATATTTTTCTTTAAACCAAAAATATTTTAAACTATATAATAACACTTATCTTAATCTGCTTCCTTAACCTCCATTTTTTTTCTTCTTTATCTATTTTATTTCCATCATAAATTTTTTTCCCATCTTTTTTTCCATTTTTCAATTTTAATTTTTAAGATCTTATCAGTTATCAATCTTTTAACAGCACTCTTTACTTCTTCATTTATGTCTTTATTATCATTCACATCCTAATAAAAAACTATTTCTCATTTCTTCATAAAAAAACTTTTACGTTAATAGTCTCTTCAATTTATCAAAACTTAATATTTTTCTTTAAACCAAAAATATTTTAAACTATATAATAACACTTATCTTAATCTGCTTCCTTAACCTCCATTTTTTTTCTTCTTTATCTATTTTATTTCCATCATAAATTTTTTTCCCATCTTTTTTTCCATTTTTCAATTTTAATTTTTAAGATCTTATCAGTTATCAATCTTTTAACAGCACTCTTTACTTCTTCATTTATGTCTTTATTATCATTCACATCCTAATAAAAAACTATTTCTCATTTCTTCATAAAAAAACTTTTACGTTAATAGTCTCTTCAATTTATCAAAACTTAATATTTTTCTTTAAACCAAAAATATTTTAAACTATATAATAACACTTATCTTAATCTGCTTCCTTAACCTCCATTTTTTTTCTTCTTTATCTATTTTATTTCCATCATAAATTTTTTTCCCATCTTTTTTTCCATTTTTCAATTTTAATTTTTAAGATCTTATCAGTTATCAATCTTTTAACAGCACTCTTTACTTCTTCATTTATGTCTTTATTATCATTCACATCCTAATAAAAAACTATTTCTCATTTCTTCATAAAAAAACTTTTACGTTAATAGTCTCTTCAATTTATCAAAACTTAATATTTTTCTTTAAACCAAAAATATTTTAAACTATATAATAACACTTATCTTAATCTGCTTCCTTAACCTCCATTTTTTTTCTTCTTTATCTATTTTATTTCCATCATAAATTTTTTTCCCATCTTTTTTTCCATTTTTCAATTTTAATTTTTAAGATCTTATCAGTTATCAATCTTTTAACAGCACTCTTTACTTCTTCATTTATGTCTTTATTATCATTCACATCCTAATAAAAAACTATTTCTCATTTCTTCATAAAAAAACTTTTACGTTAATAGTCTCTTCAATTTATCAAAACTTAATATTTTTCTTTAAACCAAAAATATTTTAAACTATATAATAACACTTATCTTAATCTGCTTCCTTAACCTCCATTTTTTTTCTTCTTTATCTATTTTATTTCCATCATAAATTTTTTTCCCATCTTTTTTTCCATTTTTCAATTTTAATTTTTAAGATCTTATCAGTTATCAATCTTTTAACAGCACTCTTTACTTCTTCATTTATGTCTTTATTATCATTCACATCCTAATAAAAAACTATTTCTCATTTCTTCATAAAAAAACTTTTACGTTAATAGTCTCTTCAATTTATCAAAACTTAATATTTTTCTTTAAACCAAAAATATTTTAAACTATATAATAACACTTATCTTAATCTGCTTCCTTAACCTCCATTTTTTTTCTTCTTTATCTATTTTATTTCCATCATAAATTTTTTTCCCATCTTTTTTTCCATTTTTCAATTTTAATTTTTAAGATCTTATCAGTTATCAATCTTTTAACAGCACTCTTTACTTCTTCATTTATGTCTTTATTATCATTCACATCCTAATAAAAAACTATTTCTCATTTCTTCATAAAAAAACTTTTACGTTAATAGTCTCTTCAATTTATCAAAACTTAATATTTTTCTTTAAACCAAAAATATTTTAAACTATATAATAACACTTATCTTAATCTGCTTCCTTAACCTCCATTTTTTTTCTTCTTTATCTATTTTATTTCCATCATAAATTTTTTTCCCATCTTTTTTTCCATTTTTCAATTTTAATTTTTAAGATCTTATCAGTTATCAATCTTTTAACAGCACTCTTTACTTCTTCATTTATGTCTTTATTATCATTCACATCCTAATAAAAAACTATTTCTCATTTCTTCATAAAAAAACTTTTACGTTAATAGTCTCTTCTCATATAAATATCAATTGCTATATAAGAGATTTTTTCTTAATAAAGAGTTTTTTCTTTGATCTTTTACACGCTTATTTAGTTCAATGGATTGAAAATTTAAGCATTGTATTTTTAAGAATTATATTATATTTAATATTTTTTTACTCATTTTAGTTTTATTTTAGATAAGTTATTAATAAATTAATATCGAATTTTTTTTTTCACTTCATAAACTAATTACTTTTATTTAAAAACTTTTCATTTTAAAAAAATTTTTTAATTTGTTTAACTTTAGGTTAATTTTATTTCTGTATACTATAATAATCACTTCAATTATAATTAAATCTTTTTTCCAATATTTTTTTCAAGTATCTATGATAAAGATGAATGATGAGGAAAATAATTATGAAATAGATTATTAATTTATATGTAATTTATTAATAATAATAATAGAATACTTAATTAAAGTGTTTGTTTCTTTGAGGTATTTCAAAATCGTTTCCACTGACATCCTGTGATCTCTCCTGGATACTTAAAATAAAAGTTCGTGTCATTCAATTTTTTCGTAGTTCTGGAACTCGAGGCAGAAAATTCTTCTTCTGTAAATTCTTCCTTCTATCGTCACGTAAATTCACGTTAATTCTCTTCAAACTTCTTCGCCGTTTTTCTTCATCTTTTCCTTGTATATCTTGCACTTCTTAATCTACGGAATCTTGATTAGCATAGGTAATATCTCTGGAGAATCCTTCTAATATTGTTTTTTCTTTTTGCCTTTCTTCTTCTACTTCTATTTTTCGTTCTTAGATTAGAGGCTCTATTCTTTTATGTCCAAGTTACTATAATTTGAATTCTTATTTGACTAATCTTTCTTCAGTGTTTTAACTTTTTTCTGATAATTTTTTGTTTTCTTATCTTAATATTTTTACTTCTTCTTACTGAATACGTACAGATTTCAAAAGACTTTCAATTAATAATTATTCTTCGGTTGTCTGTTTTTGCATCGTTTTTGGATTCTCTTATTTCCTATAGTTACTTGGTCTCGGTTTAGGAATAAATTCAGTATTTTATTATTAGTTTTATTCTGTTTATGCCTATTTAAGTTCTTATTTTATCTTAATATTCAACTATTGGAGGTTATTAAGATTAAGAAAATTATTATTTTATTAAAGAAGACGTGATGGATGAAGTATTAGAAGTTTCTGGTTTTTCTCCTTTATCTATGGAGCCTGCAAAAAGTCCTTCTTGAGACCTCCTGCCATTTTTTATTTTATGTAGTTTTTTTATTTCATAAAATAAATAATGATTTACATTCTATCAATTTTTTTATTTGATATTAAATCATATTAAAATTTTACATAATTGAAAGAATTATTTTTCTTTTTTTCAAATACTTTAAAAAAGCTTTATTCTAAAAAAATGAGAAGTTAACTTTCTTATTTAAAATGTTGATTATTTATTCGAAAAGAATTCTTCATTAAATTTACAAATTTATCTAGCATTTGTATTCGTTTTTTGCATAAAATTTAAAATATGAATAAAAAAATAATTTAGTAATTTTTTAATTAAAGAGATAGCTTTATAATAATTGGAAAAAATTATTTTAAGTTTTTTATTTACTAAAAAACAATTTTATTAAAAAATATAATAATATAATAATAATAACAATAATTAATTATAGTGATACCACCCTTATGTTCATCATTTTTAAGAAGTTTAATAGTTTTGTAAAATTTCTATTTCCAATCAGGGTCCCTTTTTTAAAACATAAATCTTACTGTAGTGCGTTCTTCACTCTTGATCATTGGAAACTAATTTCAATCGAGTTCAATTACAACCATTTATCTAATTTTCTTTATTGTGCAAATGAAACATCCATCAGTATTTCACTTCCAATATGCATCTTTTTTTCTATATACTAGTCTTTTTGGATGCAGTATAAATTACTTATGGATTTCCATAACTTAAAGCTTTATAATTTTTATTTTTATTAAAATTTATAACATTATCTTAAAATATGACCATATTTTCTGTAGTACCATCATTACTTACTATTTTTTCTATAGTAACTTTAGCAGGTTATAGATTCGGTTTCACATGCATGAGATTATTTGTTGTTGTACTTTTTAAAATTAAACTTTCAGCCAATTCAGCTAATCGATTGAATTTGAATTCTATTTGTTCAATTCTCAAATTGACTTGTTGGAAATTTTCATTTTTAGAATTTAGGTGTTTACTATTAGGTATGCGTTTTTTCCTTCTAGTTCTTTTATGTTTCTTAAAAGTTTAACATTCTCCTTTGCATAACTTTGAGTTCTTGAAGAATATTTTGTTGATTATAAAAGAATTTAGATGGATCCTGTTTATAAGAGGCTTATTGTAAGAAACTATAAATTTGTTCTGTTAATTTATAATAATTTTATTAGCATGTAAAATAACTTAATATAAAAAATGATAATTTCTATTTAAAAATGAAAATAAAATATTTTAATTTATATACCAAAGTTAATTAAAATATAACATAATTAGCAACTATTTGCTTTAATTAATGTAGAATCTTTGTTATTAAGAATTTAATATTCTTTAATTAACTTATGTTGTAAAGCTTTGTATTTCCTTTAAATACAATTTTAAATAGATTAAACTCTTAAATAATACAACTTTTTAAAGGTAAAGATTTACTGTCTTTTCGAAAGTAAATGTAGCTAATAATTATAAAATGAATTTTTTTATTTTTATTATTTTAGAAATAAGATTTCAGATATATTTTTAAGTATTTTTAGTGTTATATTGATGAAGTTAGAAATAACAAATAATTAATTCTATATAATTCTATGTTTCATCCATTAAGAATATTTTAAAAATTATATTTTATAAAAAATTCTAAAATTTTGTCTAAAGGATAAAATAAAAAAGTTTGATTTTAAATTAATAAATTGATAAAATAAAGAATAAGTATTTAAGAATTAAATTTAATATCTTATTTTATTATGTATATATAAAATGGTTTCTAAGAAATTGCCGAACTTTGAACAAAACGCTAAAACAGGAAAATTACCTAAAAACTAAAAAAGCGAAATAATTACAATGAGTAAAAGGAAGAAGAATGATTGATATGACGAACATTAACCACTTGGAAATATTAAAATAGCTTTTGACACAAATGCAAATAGAAATATTATCTTAGTCATTGAAAGAGTTTAAGTTCAAAAAAAGATACCTCACTGATAAAATAGAAAAATTATAACGTCTTTGCTTGAGAAACAATATTAATCAACATAAGAAATAGAAAAAAAACTGGAAAAAAGGATTTTTTTAATTTAATAATAAATTAGGTAACAACGTTTTCTTTTTAATAGAATCTATCAGATTCTACGGAAATATAAAATGAAGACTCAAATTAAAATGGACAGTAACTACTAATTTAAAATAACTAATAAATTTAAATTAAATAAGTGTTATAGGAATAATAGACTAAAAGAAGAATAAAATACTACATGTGCAATAAATAACACCAATAAAAATACTGCTACTAATAAAGTGAAATTTATAGAAAGAATAAATAAGATAATTTTAAAAATCTAATTAAGATATATCCAACATAAAGCGAAAAAATTTATATAAAAAAACTATTTAATTCAAAATCTTAATCCTTGGAGAAATAATTAGGAACGCTAAATGTAAGACTTAAACTTTTAGAATATAAAAAGATGATGCACATATGAAGCTCCATACCACATACCAAAGCATATTAGGAATTAATGACAAAAAAATGGAAATAAGCTGATAAAATAGGTCACAAGGATGATTATTAAAAATTAAAAATTTTTTAATTTTAAATTTATCTTTTAAATAGACTTTTTTAATAATTTAAATATTTTCAACTTAAAAATGTAAAATTAAAGTTGATTTAATTCTGAATTTATTATATTTAATAACCAAAATAAAAAAGTAAATTTTTTTCCAAAAAAATGCAAAAAAATTGATAAAACTAAAAATAAATAGTCAAAAATATTTAATCAAAAATTTATGAATTTGTAGAAATAAAATTTGGATCTTATTTAAATCAGATGAAATATTTAAAATTAAAAATTAAGGAAACATTAAGAAAATAAAATATTTATTAAGTTTGGAAGACACAAATCAAAATTGGCAAAGGTAAAAATCTTAAAATTTTGAAAAAAAAAGTTTTAAATCTTAAACATTATTTAAACACCTTTCGAGTTAGAAACAAGCGTTTAAAAAACGTTTAAATAAATTTTTTTTTCTTCAAATAATACACTTTTTTATGAAAAGTTTTCAGTAAACTATCAACTGTAGAAAATTAGATTGTGATTTACCAAACTTAATCGATCTTTTAAATTAAAGTGAAGAAGCAATAAAAAAAAGAAGTAAATAAGAAGCTCTGAAAAAAATAAATGAAACAATAAAAAATATGTAATACTAAGAATAAAATATGATAGAAAAAATTTTAAAAATGAATATTAAAGGACATTTAAACCATGTAAAAAGTATCTCATTCTCACCTGATGGTTAATTCCTTGCCAGTGCATCATCTGATACAACTATCAAAATCTGAAATCTCAAAGATCGTAAAGAAATCGTTACACTTAAAGGACATTCAAACTCGGTAAACAGTATCTCATTTTCACCTGATGGTTAATTCCTTGCCAGTGCATCATCTGATACAACTATCAAAATCTGAAATATCAAAGATCGTAAAGAAATCGTTACACTTAAAGGACATTCAAACTCGGTAAACAGTATCTCATTCTCACCTGATGGTTAATTCCTTGCCAGTGGATCATCTGATACAACTATCAAAATCTGAAATATCAAAGATCATCAAGAAATCGCAACACTTAAAGGACATTTAAGCTGAGTAAACAGTATCTCATTTTCACCTGAAGGTTAATTCCTTGCTAGTGGATCATCTGATACAACTATCAAAATCTGAAATCTCAAAGATCATCAAGAAATAACCACACTTAAAGGACATTCAGACTTAGTAAACAGTATCTCATTTTCACCTGATGGTCAATTCCTTGCTAGTGGATCAGATGATAAATTTATCAAAATCTGAAATCTCAAAGATTATCAAGAAATCGTTACAATTAAAGGACATTCAAACACGGTAAACAGTATCTCATTCTCTCCTGATGGTTAATTCCTTGCTAGTGGATCATCTGATACAACTATCAAAATCTGAAATATCAAAGATTATCAAGAAATCGTTACACTTAAAGGACATTCAAACTGAATAAACAGTATCTCATTCTCACCAGATGGTTATCTCCTTGCTAGTGGATCATTTGATACAACTATCAAAATCTGAAATCTCAAAGATCGTAAAGAAATCGTTACACTTAAAGGACATTCACACTATGTAAAAAGTATCTCATTCTCACCTGATGGTCAGATCATTGCTAGTGCATCATCTGATACAGATATCAAAATCTGAAATCTCAAAGTTCATCAAGAAATCGCCACACTTAAAGGACATTCAGATTTTGTAAAAAGTATCTCATTCTCACCGGATGTTCAATTCCTTGCTAGTGGATCAAAAGATAAATTTATCAAAATCTGAAATCTCAGAGATCGTAAAGAAATCGTTACACTTAAAGGACATTCAGACTCGGTAAACAGTATCTCATTTTCACCTGATGGTTAATTCCTTGCCAGTGGATCATCTGATACAACTATCAAAATCTGAAATATCAAAGATTATCAAGAAATCGCTACACTTTAAGGACATTCAAACTCAGTAAAGAGTGTCTCATTCTCACCTGATGGTCAATTCCTTGCCAGTGGATCGAAAGATAAATCTATCAAAATCTGAAATCTCAAAGATCATCAAGAAATCGCAACACTTAAAGGACATTCAAAAAATGTAAAAAGTGTCTCATTCTCACCTAATGGTCAATTCCTTGCCAGTGGATCATCTGATACAACTATCAAAATCTGAAATCTCAAAGATTATCAAGAAATCGCCACACTTAAAGGACATTAAGACTTAGTAAACAGTATCTCATTTTCACCTGATGGTCAATTCCTTGCTAGTGGATCAGATGATAAATTTATCAAAATCTGAAATCTCAAAGATTATCAAGAAATCGTTACACTTAAAGGACATTCATACTCGGTAAACAGTATCTCATTTTCACCTGATGGTTAATTCCTTGCCAGTGCATCATCTGATACAACTATCAAAATCTGAAATATCAAAGATCGTAAAGAAATCGTTACACTTAAAGGACATTTAAACTGAGTAAACAGTATCTCATTCTCATCTGATGGTCAATTCCTTGCCAGTGGATCGAAAGATAAATCTATCAAAATCTGAAATCTCAAAGATTATCAAGAAATCGTTACACTTAAAGGACATTCAAACTCGGTAAACAGTATCTCATTTTCACCTGATGGTTAATTCCTTGCCAGTGCATCATCTGATACAACTATCAAAATCTGAAATATCAAAGATCGTAAAGAAATCGTTACACTTAAAGGACATTCAAACTCGGTAAACAGTATCTCATTTTCACCTGATGGTTAATTCCTTGCCAGTGCATCATCTGATACAACTATCAAAATCTGAAATATCAAAGATCGTAAAGAAATCGCAACACTTAAAGGACATTCAAACTCGGTAAACAGTGTCTCATTCTCACCTGATGGTTAATTCCTTGCCAGTGGATCATCTGATACAACTATCAAAATCTGAAATATCAAAGATCATCAAGAAATCGCAACACTTAAAGGACATTCAGATTTATTAAACAGTATCTCATTTTCACCTGATGGTCATTTCCTTGCTAGTGGATCAAAAGATAAATTTATCAAAATCTGAAATCTCAAAGATTATCAAGAAATCGTTACACTTAAAGGACATTCAAACTGAGTAAACAGTGTCTCATTCTCACCTGATGGTCAATTCCTTGCCAGTGGATCATCTGATACAACTATCAAAATCTGAAATCTCAAAGATCGTAAAGAAATCGCTACACTTAAAGGACATTCAAAAAATGTAAACAGTATCTCATTTTCACCTGATGGTCAATTTCTCGCTAGTGGATCAGCTAATACAACTATCTAAATTCGTTGCATTCACTTTCTTTTATTAACCAAATCTCTTTTCAAAAGTTCCTTTTTAGCAGATTTTTTTGCCTTTCATATGTTTATTTGCTTTATTCCTCTCTAAAATATTTAGATGCTTTAATATTTAAGAATTTGATAGTATTTTTGTTTTCGAAGACCTGAATTCATGTCTTTCTAAAATATTTAAATGACTTCATTTTTATTCTCTCCTCTTCATTTGGCTAGTTTTTTGGGTTTGAATGATTATGTTTAAAAAGCTTTATAGAATTAAGACCTTTTAATTTCTTGTGACTTTTTTAGTCATTCACCTTTATATTATTCAATTGCTTAGTAGCATTAAAACATTACTGATTTACTCTTAGATTTTATTTCTAGAATTAATTTAGATGATTTTTCATAACAACGATCTAGTTTTTATTCTCTTGAGGATGATTTTGCTTTTATTATTACGAACTCTTCGTCAAGATTAAATGATTTTTTACATTCCTGTCTTTATTTTGATAAAAAGGTACATGAGTTTCTTGATATTGAAACAAATAATCGCATTAAATTTTAGGATTATTTTGCTTAATACTTTGACCTTTTTAAAAATAAAAATAATTCAAATTAACTTAATGATAAATAAGGTGATGATAAAAGTAATAGCCCTGGTTCTTTAAAAAGCTGGTCATAAATATAGCCTAAAGAGCATCTAAGAATTTCCACTTCTTTATTTAAATTACCTTCTGAACCTGGATCTGAAAATAGTATAGATTTATTAAAATCTTTTCTCAATTCTTAGGAAAAAGATTTATATAAGCATAAGATAATAAAAAGTTACATCGATTTTAAGTGAAACTAGTTATGATATATAACGTTTTGATTTTCTATTTTAATATGAATGAATCTTTTTTTAATTGTTGTGTTGATGAATAAATCCTTTTAATTTTTATATCTAGATTTGGTTTCATTGGGTTCAGTCAACCTAGCTTTATTGATTTGAGAGTTGTTACAAGTTAAAGCTACAAAGATATAATATTTTAAGGATCCATGGAATTTTATTGATATAACAAGAATTATTTGTATGATACCATGAATTTATTGTTAATATAACAACATCGCATTCGAAACATTTAATTGAACTTTTTTACTTTTAAACATGCTACGTGGGATTACTGGTTTCAGAGCATTTTCTCAAACTAGATATTATATAAAACTCATTATTGACTCTCTTTATAAAATAAGATATTTTCTTTCTATCCTAGTTTACACAACATTATCATTTGGTCTTTTAAATGTAACAGCGAAAGGTGATGATATTACGTTTAAAAACTTATGAATAGCCTCTTTTGGATTAATAGTAGGCGAATCTGATTATTTTATAAAAGATGATTTAGACATTCAGTACACTACATTCTTTTTAGCTATTATTTTAAATGTAGTACTAATGCTTAATATGATCATCTCTATTTTAGGAGATTCATTTGATGAATTTTAAATTTAGCAAGTGTACTATGATTATCAAGAAATGATTGAAGTTATTCTTGAGATTGAATAGATCCTTTCACTTGGAAATAAGCAAAATAAGGCCTAATATCTTCATATATGTAACAATTTATTCCAATAAGATAGTTTTGGATGGGAAGGCAAAGTTGCGGATGTAAGAGAATGCATAAAAAATACTGAAAATAAAATAAATACAAAAATTGAAGAAAAGAATAACTAATTGAGTTCTATTGAGAAGCAAATGAAAAAAGTAGATACGATCTAGGAGAAGATGGATTCTATCTAGGAGAAGATGGATTTGATGTAGGAGAAGATGTTAAAAGTGGATTTGATCTAGGAGAAGATGGATTTGATCTAAGAGAAGATGTAAAAGGTGGATTTGATCTAGGAGAAGATCGACTTATAAGAGCAGAAGTTAGATTCAATAATTGGAATGATGACTGCAAAACTTTAAAAAACTTAAAACTTTTATAATCGAAATTAAAAATAAATAAATTATTAAATAAATATAAAAATATATCAAAAAATATTAAACATTATTAAAAAAACACAAGTATATACTATAAATATAAACATTTTTGAAATTTAATGAATCAATTTTTAAATGAAAATATATAAGATAATAAAGAAATCGTTAATCTTAAAGTTATCTAAAATAAATAAAAAATATTTGTTATCACCTGATGGTCAATTCCTTGCTAGCGGATCAAATTAAAATCTAAAAAATAAGAATATCAAAGATTTCAAGAAAAGTTAAACTTAAAGGACATTCATACTGAGTAAATTATATTAATTTAACTGATGGTCGATTACTTTATAGTGGATCAAATGATAAAACTATCAAATCATATTTCAAAAAGTCTATCAATAATTAAACGATTATAGGACATTCGTAAAAAGTAAATAGAAATTCATTCTCACATGTCGGTCAGATACTGGCAAGTGGATCAAAAAAAAATATTTTAAAATTGAAAACATATAGTCAATCGAGAAAATGTAAATCTTAAATAAAAAGCCGACCCTGTAATACGTAATTCATTTTAACCCCTTTGTCAATTCCTTGCAATTGAAAAATTTTATAAATCGAAAAAATATTGAAATTCAAAATAATTCAAAGAAATCGCAAAACTTAAAGGATATTCATAAAAAGAAAAAGAATTTAAATGTCATGTAATGTTCATCAATTCTCTAGTTTATCAAAAATAAAAAAAAAATAGGAAATCACCAAGTTTAACAAAGAGTAGTTGACCTTAAGTGACACTCATAACTAGTAAAAAATAGACCATTATCACAAAATTATATCCTCCTTTCCTGTGAATCAAATGAAATTATAAATAAAAAAATTATATTAAAAGAAAAAAAGAAATAAAATGATATTTAAAATAAAGCTAATACAAAAAAATTGATCATAAAATATGAGTTAGCTGATAAATCAAAATAAGAAAACATAATAGTAAGCTAATAACGTAACGAAAGAATTAAAAAATAAAAAAAATTCTTATGTAGACCATAAAGTTAATATATAAATTTTTTATCTCATAGAAATAAAAAAATTTATAAATAATGTAAATAAATAAAAACTAAAGATTAGAAATAAATAATTACACTTAAGGGACATTATAACTAAGTTAACAGAATCTCTGATGTCAAATCCTTGCTAGTGCTGTTAAAAGATTGATAACTGATAAGATCTTAAAAATTAAAATTGAAAAATGGAAAAAAAGATGGGAAAAAAATTTATGATGGAAATAAAATAGATAAAGAAGAAAAAAAATGGAGGTTAAGGAAGCAGATTAAGATAAGTGTTATTATATAGTTTAAAATATTTTTGGTTTAAAGAAAAATATTAAGTTTTGATAAATTGAAGAGACTATTAACGTAAAAGTTTTTTTATGAAGAAATGAGAAATAGTTTTTTATTAGGATGTGAATGATAATAAAGACATAAATGAAGAAGTAAAGAGTGCTGTTAAAAGATTGATAACTGATAAGATCTTAAAAATTAAAATTGAAAAATGGAAAAAAAGATGGGAAAAAAATTTATGATGGAAATAAAATAGATAAAGAAGAAAAAAAATGGAGGTTAAGGAAGCAGATTAAGATAAGTGTTATTATATAGTTTAAAATATTTTTGGTTTAAAGAAAAATATTAAGTTTTGATAAATTGAAGAGACTATTAACGTAAAAGTTTTTTTATGAAGAAATGAGAAATAGTTTTTTATTAGGATGTGAATGATAATAAAGACATAAATGAAGAAGTAAAGAGTGCTGTTAAAAGATTGATAACTGATAAGATCTTAAAAATTAAAATTGAAAAATGGAAAAAAAGATGGGAAAAAAATTTATGATGGAAATAAAATAGATAAAGAAGAAAAAAAATGGAGGTTAAGGAAGCAGATTAAGATAAGTGTTATTATATAGTTTAAAATATTTTTGGTTTAAAGAAAAATATTAAGTTTTGATAAATTGAAGAGACTATTAACGTAAAAGTTTTTTTATGAAGAAATGAGAAATAGTTTTTTATTAGGATGTGAATGATAATAAAGACATAAATGAAGAAGTAAAGAGTGCTGTTAAAAGATTGATAACTGATAAGATCTTAAAAATTAAAATTGAAAAATGGAAAAAAAGATGGGAAAAAAATTTATGATGGAAATAAAATAGATAAAGAAGAAAAAAAATGGAGGTTAAGGAAGCAGATTAAGATAAGTGTTATTATATAGTTTAAAATATTTTTGGTTTAAAGAAAAATATTAAGTTTTGATAAATTGAAGAGACTATTAACGTAAAAGTTTTTTTATGAAGAAATGAGAAATAGTTTTTTATTAGGATGTGAATGATAATAAAGACATTAATCAAGAAGTAAAGAGTGCTGTTAAAAGATTGATAACTGATAAGATCTTAAAAATTAAAATTGAAAAATGGAAAAAAAGATGGGAAAAAAATTTATGATGGAAATAAAATAGATAAAGAAGAAAAAAAATGGAGGTTAAGGAAGCAGATTAAGATAAGTGTTATTATATAGTTTAAAATATTTTTGGTTTAAAGAAAAATATTAAGTTTTGATAAATTGAAGAGACTATTAACGTAAAAGTTTTTTTATGAAGAAATGAGAAATAGTTTTTTATTAGGATGTGAATGATAATAAAGACATAAATGAAGAAGTAAAGAGTGCTGTTAAAAGATTGATAACTGATAAGATCTTAAAAATTAAAATTGAAAAATGGAAAAAAAGATGGGAAAAAAATTTATGATGGAAATAAAATAGATAAAGAAGAAAAAAAATGGAGGTTAAGGAAGCAGATTAAGATAAGTGTTATTATATAGTTTAAAATATTTTTGGTTTAAAGAAAAATATTAAGTTTTGATAAATTGAAGAGACTATTAACGTAAAAGTTTTTTTATGAAGAAATGAGAAATAGTTTTTTATTAGGATGTGAATGATAATAAAGACATAAATGAAGAAGTAAAGAGTGCTGTTAAAAGATTGATAACTGATAAGATCTTAAAAATTAAAATTGAAAAATGGAAAAAAAGATGGGAAAAAAATTTATGATGGAAATAAAATAGATAAAGAAGAAAAAAAATGGAGGTTAAGGAAGCAGATTAAGATAAGTGTTATTATATAGTTTAAAATATTTTTGGTTTAAAGAAAAATATTAAGTTTTGATAAATTGAAGAGACTATTAACGTAAAAGTTTTTTTATGAAGAAATGAGAAATAGTTTTTTATTAGGATGTGAATGATAATAAAGACATAAATGAAGAAGTAAAGAGTGCTGTTAAAAGATTGATAACTGATAAGATCTTAAAAATTAAAATTGAAAAATGGAAAAAAAGATGGGAAAAAAATTTATGATGGAAATAAAATAGATAAAGAAGAAAAAAAATGGAGGTTAAGGAAGCAGATTAAGATAAGTGTTATTATATAGTTTAAAATATTTTTGGTTTAAAGAAAAATATTAAGTTTTGATAAATTGAAGAGACTATTAACGTAAAAGTTTTTTTATGAAGAAATGAGAAATAGTTTTTTATTAGGATGTGAATGATAATAAAGACATTAATCAAGAAGTAAAGAGTGCTGTTAAAAGATTGATAACTGATAAGATCTTAAAAATTAAAATTGAAAAATGGAAAAAAAGATGGGAAAAAAATTTATGATGGAAATAAAATAGATAAAGAAGAAAAAAAATGGAGGTTAAGGAAGCAGATTAAGATAAGTGTTATTATATAGTTTAAAATATTTTTGGTTTAAAGAAAAATATTAAGTTTTGATAAATTGAAGAGACTATTAACGTAAAAGTTTTTTTATGAAGAAATGAGAAATAGTTTTTTATTAGGATGTGAATGATAATAAAGACATAAATGAAGAAGTAAAGAGTGCTGTTAAAAGATTGATAACTGATAAGATCTTAAAAATTAAAATTGAAAAATGGAAAAAAAGATGGGAAAAAAATTTATGATGGAAATAAAATAGATAAAGAAGAAAAAAAATGGAGGTTAAGGAAGCAGATTAAGATAAGTGTTATTATATAGTTTAAAATATTTTTGGTTTAAAGAAAAATATTAAGTTTTGATAAATTGAAGAGACTATTAACGTAAAAGTTTTTTTATGAAGAAATGAGAAATAGTTTTTTATTAGGATGTGAATGATAATAAAGACATTAATCAAGAAGTAAAGAGTGCTTGTAGAAAAATTTTAAAAAGCAGTATTTAGAATAAATGCGATGATTACTTTAGTCTTTATTATATAGACTCAGATGATAACTTAAAAACTTCCAGATTTATGCATATACAAAAATAAAAATGTGAAACTAGAAAAATTTGATTATTAAAAGTAGTACTTTTAGGTTAAAATTAACATAGCCAAGAAAAAAGGCGTAGTTAATCAAGACACTCTAAATTTTTTGTTGAAAAATAAACTTTTATTTCATATATTTAAATTGCTAATTTAAATAATCAATTTCAATTTATAAACTTAAGGAATATATTTTGTGAAGGCTTTTTACTTAAAAGAATAATATCTTGTTCGGAAGTGGAAAGGAGGAGAGGAATCAAAAAAACCTTATTTATCTTCAATAAAAAGAAGTTAAATAAGAATATTTGTGAAAAGCTAATTAAGAAACATTGGTAAGTTGGAAGTTTCAGAACTGAGTATATTACCGATGTGAAAATATGCTAAAACAGAATAAAATCTCCTTAATTATTCTAAAGGTTTCTATTTTAAATATATAGATATTTGTATTTGCCTAACTAAAAAGATCGTAAGCTTTTGAATCGCTGAAATAAGAATAACTCAATTAGTGAAGTAATTAATGCATTTTATTAGGATAATTTTTATAATAGCTTAGTTGAAAAAATTTGAGAAAATATTTAATATGAATGTTAAGTCTCTATAATACATAATTTTAACTCGTCTTTCCTTTAGTCACCTAATACTATTTCTTATTTGATTTACTCAGTTTAATGCAAAATATCTCTTGTACAAGTAAAGTTTTAGCTAATTTATTCTTATTGAAACTAACTCTTTTCATTTTTGGTTTCCAATTTACTAACTTCTTTGGTTTATTCATTTTAAGATATTTTATTTGACTTTTTGCTTTTTAATGCTTGATAAAGTTCTACAAAAGTCAAAATTATTGATACACACAATGAGCCAACTGAAAATGTGCAGCACAAATATATGATTATCGTTCCATAGTCATCAGCCTCTTAGTTTAATTAGCTTGATTATATAGCATCCCTGTTGTTTCAGAAGTAGAAGTTAAAGAAAAAGACGAAGATTAGAACTAACTCTCCATAAAGTTCTTAGATTTAAGATAAAAAGCTTGTAAAAGGTTTGTAGAATACTATATAAAGAAACCAAACTGTGCAGTTGATAATTTAAAGGGATATTTAGAGGATCTAAATCTCAGAAAATATGATGATTGAAAAGGCAAAGAAAAGCCTTCTTGATAAGAAAAGAGCTTAGAAAGAAGCTTAGAGTAAGTTATTTTGCTCTTTCTTGTCGAATACACGATATACTTCTCCTTTATTTGATCCATTTTTTCCTTTATCTATTCATTCTAGTCTGCGCTATATTTTTACTTTAAATCGAAGTATTTCTTTACTACATAGAAACTATGAGCAATACAAGATATTTTTATCAGCTAAATGAATAACTTACTAGAACAGCGACAGCAAGAAAGGAGTTAAGAGCAACATACCAATCGCTTAAGTTAAAATGCTAGAGCTGTAACATAGCAGCTATATTTATTTGTAGTGTCTTAAGGTTATAAATTACTGATATGTAATTTCTATTGGTCAGTTTAGTTCTTAACTCTTCAATCTTAGCTTTATACTTTCCTAGTATTTTAAGCAAGAAATCAAGTCCAAAAAGAATTACTAGTATAAAAAGGCCACTTTTGAGATTCGAAAGTAAAGTGTAGCTTGTGTAATTTAGTAGCACGTAAATCTATTTTTCCACTAGAAGCTTTCTAGAATCCAAATCTAAAGACAGAAAGTTATTGTTGCTAACTCCACTAACTGGATTATTGTTGTTAAAGCTCATATAGAAATAAGCCTTCAAGTTATCTGTTCTTTCTACGTTTATAAATGCATTTAATAGGATAAGCTACGTAATAAATAGAGCTTATAAAAGAAAGGTCATACCGGATAATTGAAAGGAAGAGTTAACCATTAAAGTAGATACAACCACAGCATTTCCTATTAAAGTACCGTAAGATGTATAATCTTAAAAGTTATAAGTAGATTCAATTAAACTTTTTACTTAACTTGTAATATTGAAGTCATCTAAGCTATTATATTATGCTATTTCACTATCAATTGTTTAATTTTATTATTACTCATCTTCTTCAGTTTCTTCATTCTACTGGTTACATTACTAAAGTATCTATTAATACTAAACGCTTTTAGGACATTAAACATTTTCTGTTTCTGAAGTTTCATTAATAAAGTAACTATAGCATAATCTTAGTAATTCGCATGTCCAACAAATTCCATTTACTTCTATTTCATTTTCTTTACAGTCCTCAACACAGCTAACTGTATTGTTTGACTATTTAATATGGTAATTAGCTTTACATGTTAAGCATTATTCCCCATACTTAGAACATGATTAGCAGTTTTTAAATTTATAGTCACAGCTTCTACATGTTTAATCTTAGCCTTAAAAAGACTCCTCAGGGCAACTTTCAACACATTTATTATCTATAAGTAGATATTATCCTTAACACTTATTGCAAGTTTTTCCATCTTAAGAGCATAATTAACAACCTCAAGTATTTTAGCGACAGGTTTAACAAATAAAGTCAAAATTCTAATCAGCTGAACAGTTTTTAGCACACTAATTTTGGTATAAATCTCATGTTTCTTAGCATTTATGACAGGTTTCTCCATTTTCTGAGCATAAGTAACAATTTTTAAATTTTTAGTTACAGTTTTAGCAAATAAAGTTAGAATCTTAATAAGTTCAACTAGGACAACTTCCGATACAAGAGTTATTATATAGAGTAAGCGGTTACTGGCATCTTAAGCAAAATTCTCCGTTAAATGAACATTACTCACAATTTCTTACTTTTGAATTACAACTTTTGCAAAAAATGCTGTCATCTTAAAAAGTACCCTATGGACAACTATCAACACATGTATTATTAAAAATCTTAAATGTATCTTAGCATTCATAGCAACTCTCACCGTTGTAAGAGCATAATTTACAGTTGCTAATTTTAGAATCACATCTTAAGCAAGTGAAATCACTTTGATAGGTTTCTATTGGACATGAATCAACACATTAATTACTATATAGATTAAATGATTCTTGACATCTGTAGCATAAATCTCCTTTCTTAGAACAAACTTTACAATTACTAATCTTCAAATTACATTCTTAACAAGTAAAATCTGACTGCTAGTATGTTTCAATGGGACAGTCTTGAAAGCATCTATTATTATATAAATAATACCTTTCTTGACACTTATTACAGATGTTTCCTGTGTCCGAGCATATCAAGCAATTTTAAATTTAGGAGCTACAATTTTAGCAATTTGAGTCTTAATCTTTATAAGTTCCAGAAGGGCAATTTTCAATACATTAATTATTATATAGATAAAATGATTTTAAGCATTATTCACAAATCTGTCCTGATATAGAACAAAACTAGCAATATTTAATTTAGGAGTTACAACTTTAGCAAGTTTAATTAGCATCTTAGTAAGTTCCTAAAGGACAATTGTCAAAACATCTATTGAAATATAGATAATAACCATCTAAGCACCTCTAACAAGCATCACCTGGGATAGAACAAAGATAGCAGTTTTTAATTTTTAGATTGCAACTTTAGCATGTAAAATCTTTTTCTTCATAAGTACTTGAAGGACAAGTTTCTAAGCATTAATTATTATATAAGTAAAGTTAATCTGAACATTGATAGCAAATAGCTCCATCTTAAGAACATTTTGAACAGTTTTATATTAAAGTGTAGCATTATTTACATTATTAGTTTTACAGATAATATCCTTACTCGCATTCTAAGCACTTCACATCACTACAATTCTAGCAGTTACTTCATAACTATTAGCAGGCTTAACATATTCCGTCATTATCAGCGTCTTACTCATTAATTTAGCATTAATCTTAACATTTCTTATTTGTAAGTTTTTTACCATTCAAACAAGAAATACAAACAGAGGAGTTACAACTTACACAATACTAGTCATATATTTAGCAAGAAATACACTTATTATTAAGAAGGTAATATTAGTTTGGGCATTTAGTACAGATATCTCCCAGTTAATTACACTCTTCACAGTTAATTAAAGTTACATTACAAAAGTCACAGTAATTATCATTGTTGCTATCTTGTTAAGTACTAGGACAAGTTTAGCTGCAAATTTTTTCTTTAGTAATTTTTAATGCACACACACATTAGTCACTCTGAAATGTTCAATTCTAGTAGCATTATAAGCAATTAGTTATATTAGTTCAAAAGCATTTGGAACAATTAGCATGACATTAAGGAGAAGGTAAAGAAGTAAATCCTTGATAAGGCTGATTTAAAATAGTTAATCAATCTTAAATTGATAAAAATTGATTTTTATAGTACCTTAAAGAAAACTAATATCCTATATAATTAAAATCTTATACGAAGCTGCCCTAATAAATAAAACTGGTTGAATTAAGCGTTATTATTGGTGTAAAATTTTTAGCTGCTGCTTGCAACTAATTATTCATTTTTGAATGAGTTATATAGGAAATAACTTGTCCACTTTGATAAACTGAAACGGATACAAATACTCAAATATCACTAACAAAAGTAACATTATTATATATTTACTCTGGGATGGTATTCGTTAACTTTTGGACTATAAGCTTAGTATAATCAGGCTTAGCTTATACTAAAATAAGTTCAAAAAATTATTTTAATCTTTATTTAAATGTACGAAAACTCCTCAATTATGGGTATTTTATGTATTTTAATCGAATTTTATCCAGGATGAAATGCTAAACTAAGTTTATCCAGAAGGATCAAAACCATAAGCAGAAAAAGATTTAGTAGCAGTTGGAATATCAGTGGAACTAAAAGTTGGAACGTTAGGATCTAAAATATCAAAGAATTCTAAGGCGCCAACTTAGAATATTACGAGTAGAGATGTGAGAAGGACTTTTAACGACATTTATAAAATGCTAAGAAAAAAAAAATCTAAGTTTAGTTTAATAGCCTAATGCTTATTAAAATAATTCATTTATAAATGATACTCCTTAAAAATAATAATCATCGTTATGTTTATATATAATATGGATATCTCAATAAAGGTAAATGTACAAGCATTAAATTAAGGTTCTAACTAATTTCATAAGATTACTAGCTTGATTAAGTAGTAGGAGAAATATAAAAGAATAGTAGAGCTATAATAAAATGAGGCCTAACAATTATAGAATGATTTTTGTATAGAAATATGAATTATATAGCTAGTTAATTAGCTATGCTTATAAAACTCTATAACTAAATTTGCTTTAATTTAGATATAAATTAAATAAAGGTAATTGTAATACATCAGTATACTAGAATTTTTAAGACTTTTTACCATTAGATCTAGCAGCAATATGCCTAAAATAAGCTGTTCTTTTATATATAATGCTTACTATTTTTCTGTCTCATATCTTTTTATATGAATCAGATAAATGTACTAATGAAAGAAATAAGGTGACAATTACATTTATACACCATATGGAACACTAAGTAAAATAAACATAAGACCCTTGTACAACTTTACTAAGGTAAAAAAATAAATGCAGCTATTTATAATTGAGATTTATAGGTAGCTAACTCATTATGTTGGATATTCAATATTTTTTGAAGCATGGTAACTCTAAATTAACTTAGCCAGTCATTTAAAATAAGTTATGAAGATTAATACTTGGAAGGTATTTTAAACAACAGGTATAGAAAGGCATAAACATTAAATGCAGGAAGGAATGGCTTTTAATATTAGAGAACCATAATATTACTGAAACTTAAATTTAGTCACTCACTACTACCTATTTTTGAACCTTTTTTAAGAAAATCGAATAGAAAACTGGGTTTCTGGACTCGAAGCTAAAGATTTCCATAAAAATTGATGATAAAAATTAATTCTGTGGCATGGTAAATCGATAAAAGGACTCAGCCAAAAATAAAAGAGACAACAATAAAGTTAGTTACCCCAAGAAGATGAATTTATATCATAGTAGCAGTTAAGATTTAAAGTGCAATCTTAAGTTCATAAGAGCAATATATTATTTAATCTTCTACTACATCATATAATAATTTTTTAAAGCTATAAGTATCAATCTAGTAATTAAAAAGTTACCTCTTAAAGTATCTTAGTAAAACAATTATCTGTTCTTTATATTTTCTTTGCTAGATCAATCTTTTTATATTGCTACCAACTTTTAAAATTTGATTTTATAATATTAGTAGAAACTTTAATCGTTTTTGAAGATATCAAATAAGAAAGACCCTTAATTTAGAAAAAGTTTTGATCTAAAAAACTTTATTTCAATCACCAAATTCAATTTAATTCTCTAACCTTATATTAGTTATAAACCTTTAAAAGTAAGACAATTTGAGTAATAACTAATATAATTCTTAAGGTTGTAGATAACAAAGGTGTAAGTTCTAACATTCAGCTCTTTATTTTTTATCATCTTGCATGTTTTCCTTAGAGTCTATAACTAAAAAAATTTTATATTAACTTAATTAAGTTAAATTTTTGCTGATTAAGCATATTTGATTTTATAAAATTAAGCCTATTCTATCTCTTCTGGTTAAAGTCAGAAGATACATATATAAACATTAAAGCCAGTTTTAATTTAGACTTAAGTTCTCAGGATTAGCTATTATAATTAAGTTATTGTACAATTAAACGAAATTAAACAAATTAGCTTATTCTTTATATTAATTTAGCTTTAATTAAATATCTTTGTAAATGAATCATTTTCTCTTTAGCTAGAAAACTTCTTTATTTAAGATTATTTTACTATTATTATGTTAGTCCATAATAAGCAAACTCATATTATAAGATATTTAAAAATATAGACTCTAGACTTAAAAGTTATATTCTTTAGTATTATTTATAATTAAAGACTGTATTGGTATCATTAATATTATAAGGCAGCAATGGATTACTAATGTTAAAGATATCTACTAGCTTAAGCTATTATAATAGTTAATACTCTAGTAGTAGATAATTATTTTATAGCATTAAGCTAACATTTTACTATGCAAAAATTCTATTGGCGCAGGCTGTTTCCTTAGCTAAGCAATTCCTAATTCTGTTCTTTATATCCAAACTTATCTTGTTTTATTGAATCTCTCTATCAACTTTCAAGTCTCTATTTGTCTTTTGCTAAATAATCTTCTATTTAGCCTAAAGTAAAGATAGTAGACTTTTTAGAAGTATCATATGTCTTAAATTATGAAGTAAAAGAGATTGCATTTATTGTGAAGAAGAGGATCTAAAGGAGCGGTAGTAATATGTAAATGGTTATAAGGTAAGAAAATGGATCTAAGGCAAATTAACTCTTAATATATAATCCCAAGCAATATCTCTATAGTTAGTAAAAATGGTTTTAAGTCTGATGAAGATAGAAGCAGTAAGTTAGGTAAATAAAGGTATAGAACTAAAGTTGTTTAGTAAAGGTATTAGTTAGGTTTGTAGAATCTATTGAAGTATAATAACTAAAGATACTAACTAGCTAATATATAACTATAATGGTACTATTTAATAACTAGTTACTTATATCCTTAATAATAGCTAAGCAATATAATAAAATACAGACAAACTAAGAAGGATATAATGGATATTTTAATTTAAATAGTGATTAATAATACTAAAGAGCTAAGAAATGTAAATAGCCAGGATAATAATTAGTTAAGCAGATAGTAAACTATTATAATGAAATAACTTTAATTTAATTCTAAGTATATTAACAAGCTTGTATAGCTTACTTTAATTAAAGCTATTAATACTATAATCTAATCAGCTTTAAGATATTTAAGATATAATATCAAATTAAATCTAATATTTAGTTATTATATAATACAGCTAAATTACTATGCTTCTAACAAATTACCAACAACCTTTTGTAAACAACTATACCTACAGATACTAATTATTTACTTCTCAGTACTTACTCACAGCCAACTTACTTCAAAAATCAAATACGGATCATAGATTTAATGCTCTTTCAATTTATTTTACCTATACCATACAAAGGAGAGCTATAGTAATCAAGGCTATTATCATTATTACTTTTCTACCTTATCTACTAAGCTTAATCCTTAGCTACATTCTATTCTAATAACCAATTACTTTACAACAAACAGTCAAGAAGAGATTCAAGGCTATAGTTAACCTATAAACCTCAATTCCTTTTGCTTCTGCTCAATATAATGTAGGATTTGCTTAATTAAAGATTAATAAACTTGAAGGAAAAATCAAGCACTTGAGCAATATTATAAGACTAGATCCTATGCTTGTTGGTTCTAATTGTAGTAAAGGCACTGTACTGAGAAGCTTAAATAAGAATGAAGAATCTACTGAAATTAATGTAGCTCTTTAGGTAAATCCTAATAATGCTATTGCCTGTAGTTATAAAAGAGCAACAGTAAGAAGACTAGGAAATATGATGAAGCTACAGAATGCTTAAACATATTTATCAAAGTAAATCCTGATTTGAATATTGCCTTTGCAATTAAAGAAGATTCTCTTAAGTTACTGGGTAGAGAAAAGAAGAAATTTAAGATTTGAACTAAGCCATAAGTCCTTCAAATAATGAAGCCCGTAAAAGAAAAGAACTTGCTTTAAACAAAGCATATTCCAAGCAGTTTTTCTTTCTACAATAAGAAAGGAATTACTCTGAACTGATTAAGAAGAATAAAAATAATCGAATGCTAACGTATAGCTATTTAAACTAGACTCTAGCAATAAAAAACTTAACATAATAAAGGATAATCTGATAAAGCTTAGATTAGAATATCAATCATAAGTATATCTTGATATTAGTATAAAATGAGAAGCGGATATTAGCAAACTTAATATCTTAATATCTTATTATTTGCTAGACTTTAGTAAGTTTAATAATAATAAGATAAATCTATTATTAAAAGGGTAACTTATAAAGATATTAGTAATAGTCTATTAATAAATATTAAAATGTTATAAATGTCTATTTAGCTAAAATCTTTAAATTTAAAATTAAAATAACTTAGTAAAAGTATAAAGAAGTATTAGCATTGATACTTTATTAGACTTATAATAATTTAGAAGTTAAAAAATCATTTTAATATGGTTTTTATATAATGAAGATGTGATAATTTTACATCAAGAATCTGTCTTTGTTATTAGGTAATTAATCAATAAAAAGATTAAGAATTAATATATTTAATTTTAAACTTAGTTAGCTATCTTCTTTAATATTAACCATCTTTTGGCTTTATTTTTATATTAGTGGGTGATTATATCAAGCTCTAAATAAACAATCAGCACTATACAACTAGGAAGGTCATATTGTTACTTTTAACCTTATATAGATTCCTTGTGGATTAACATATAGTCCTTTCATTATATTTCATATAATCCTATTCTTTTGAGTCAGGAGATTCTAAGTCTTTTTCTAATCTTAGCGTTTCTTACTTTCGTAAATAGTAAAAGTTTTTGAATTCTTAATTGAATTTAGATTGGTTGTATTATTTTTAATTTCTTTAGCTTTTGAACTTATTTTGCTTAAGTCTTAACTAGTTTTTCTTCTTATTGAATCTTGATTTATTTAGATATTTTTATTGTTTTACTTGATAGGTTCATTAAAGCTCAGTCTTTAATTAACCACTGGATTGAAATTTAAATACGAAGCTAGATTAATTTTAAGCATAAGTCTGCTCTTCTAAAACAACTGTAAGATAGTGAAAGTTCTCTTAATAAATGATTTCAAAATAAGCAGTCTGGTTTCTTACCTGCTCTGACATAGTTATTACTCTTATTCTAAAATGTTCTATTAGATTCTATTTACTTATAATTAAGAGCCTTTAGTTACTTGCTAAACACTAGAATCAGATATCTCTTTCCAAAATTCTGCTTCTGTTTTACCCAAGTATGGTGAATCAGGAGGTGCCTGGTATTTTTAATCTGGTTTAGGTTACTTTTATAATATTTATAAAGTGATTGAAATAAATGAGGCATAGTAGTAATGAAATAAGAATGTTCTAATGAACTAGTAAGTATAAAAGCAGTTTAATTAAATAGAGGTAAACTAAAGAAGGCATAAGGACTAAGGTATGAATGCTGCAATAGTATAAGATACTATTACATTATAGATAGTTAAGCTATACTTACCATATACTCTACTACTATCTTTATTATCTTTGTATCTTTAGTATCTTTTACTATTCTATAAGATAACTAGATTAACCTATTTAGAATATATTAGATACCTCTTAGGTATATTAAGCATCAAATAAAGCTTATCTTTAATTAATGGAACTAGTTAATTTATACCTATTAATGATATTTAGAAGGATTATTATAATTTATAATCAAAGGATTTAATCATAAGTACTTAAGAGATTTTCTAGCTTTAAATTTATTTTTATAAGGTAAGCTAATCATTGTAAGTCTAGACTGCTTAATTAAAAAGATAGACTCTTATATATAAACTAAGCTTATTAATGCTTAATTTACCTATTTTACTATCTCTATGCTTCTAATAAACCTATTATTTATCTTTACTATAATAGCCACTACTTTTATAAAGACTACTTCATTTAAAAGTTTAAGCTAATAAAGTATTTTAGGATCTAAGAAACTTAGTTTTTCTAGCTTCTAAATAAAAATTACTTAGTATTAGAATCTATAATCCTTAAAGCAGAATTAGTTAGTTTAGCTGGAAGTTAATTTAAAGAAAACAGAATCGAAAACTTGTTGACAGAAGCAAGATCCAACAGTGAGAATCTCCTGATAGTATTTTCAGCAGGCTAAGCTTTAATAAAGACTAATTTTTTGGTGTTAAGTTGCCTGTCATTTGTGTAGGAGCTATCAGAATCACTCTACTAAGGTTATTTATCTCGCTTCTTAGTGTGCTATATGAAACATTTATTGCATAAGTAAATGTAGAAAGTAACGTGATAAAGCTAGATAAGCTTTTTATAATTTAACGAGAAGAACATCAAGGATTTCTAATATTTGGCCCTATTCTTTTTGATATAATTCTAATATCTTTTATTCCTTCCATAATGATGAAGCATTTATCTAGAGTTAAAGAAAATAGCTCAATATCTATAGATACTTCTCATCTAACTAACATATAATTTTCCTCAACTTAGTGCTGAAAGAATTATTTTCTTGGTATTTTTGTATTTTATACTTATCTATATTGCTAATAAAAGGAAAATCAGTCAGTTTTACTTATTTACTTCATAGATTATAAGGAATCTTCTCAGATCTATTTATTCTTCCCTACTACAAATCTTGAGTTTTCTGCTTCAAGTCGAAGTTTCTCTTTATAGTCCTAAGATTACTAAGCTAAAGAGGAAAGCCAGCTTATTAAGACCTATGAGATAATAGAGAGATATTTAGGAAGTAGTAATAGGAGGCAATAAGGATAGATAATCTACATCAAATAAATAGAACTAAATAAAAACTCAAGGAACCAACTGATTGGCTGTAGTATAGGTACCGAATTGGCTAACTTCTTTAAGACCTGAAAATAATTTGTAGTCTCTTTTTGACTTCTTCCAGCGATTTTTACAATTAACTAGGAAATTAAAATTCTTCCATTCTATTAACTTGATAGTTAAATAAAAGCTTAAAAGATACTAAGTTTAGAAGTAATTAAAGAAAGATCTTTCTTTTTCTAAATTAGTAATTAAAGACAGCTAAAGATAAAAGAAATTCTTAGTAAAGTAATTGAATTATATCTTGAGATCTTATAGAAAAATCTTATTTAGAAGATAAGAAGAAATATTATAGAACCTTAATTCCTACATTCATAAGCTTATTTGTCTCAAATTCAAAAAGTATTAAGATAGCAACTTATTTCTAATCAAGTAGTTAAAAGGTTGATAAAAGGAGATTCAAATGGATCAAACGGGAAGAATCATTGAATGAACACTCATAAGAAGAGGAAGAAGAGAAAAGAACAAATTAAGAAGAAAGAAGCCAACAAATTTTATCTAAAAAGGAAGAAAACATAGAAAAGATGTACCTTTAGATTGAAATTAGAATCCTTTTAATTTCCTTATTTAAAATAAAAAGATTAAGTAATATATTTAAAGTCTAAACTAAGATACTTTAAAATAGATGCATTAATTAATAAAACTTATTAAAGGATTATCTTTAAATCTAGCATTATAAATAGAAATAATACTATTTAATAAGCTAAATTACAAACTAAATTTGCTAGTTATTTTCCTTATTAATTTATATATCATAAAGCAAGATAATTTATCAAAGTATTAATTTAAAACTTCCTTGTATGATAATTTTATTCTTAGTTATAACTATATGATTAAGCAATAGTTAGTATAGATAATAAAATATGAAATAGGATAAATATTCTATGCGGAATTTATATTATTCCAAATATAGATTATTAAGTTAGTAAGATAATCTGCTATTTGATATAAGTATCTGGGTCTTACAAGTACTAGGTTTTTTAAAAAACCTAAATTAGCTTTCGTATTCTTAGAAAATGAAGTTCATTACTACTACTTTAGGATATTTATTGATGCTGAAATTGAAAAGTTTCTTTCTTCTGATAAAAAGTATTATATCAAGTATCCAAACAGTGATATCATGTTATCAAATAGAACTCTTTGAATCTCATCGAATATAAGAGATATTTGCATACGTTTTTCATCAGGGTTTTACTTTATTTTTTTATTATTCTTTTGGTCTCCAGTCTCATCCTTCGAAATTTTCTTCAATTAATATCTTTGGCTATGCTATTTAAGCCCGTGTATTGTAAGGAACATAATTGATAAATGCAAATTTATAATGACAAAATAGTAAAGCCAAAGTCCTTGTTCTTGTATCAGTTCCTTCTTGAAGAATAGTGAAATATAACGTGAAATGTAAAAAGGAACGAGAGTCAAGCAAACTAGTAGTATTGATAGGATAAAGAGTCTAGTAAATGCTGTCTAAAGTCTTCTTTTCTACTCATTTGCAGCAATTGATTTACATAAAAGAAGAGCTAATTGGATAGTTAGTAGAGCAGCGAAGCTTACAACTAAGTTTGTGTATTTGAGAAAGAGTTGGGTTGATCTTAAATTGTATTATCAATAGTTTAAGCACTAAAGGCTGCAGAACCATTTTACTTATATTAAAAAAAGAAGAAGTCTTTAAAAGCTCTTGGTAAATATGAATAAATTCTTTTAATTTAATATTTAAGCAAACTCTTCGCAATCTAACTGAAAATTCTGTCTCTCCACTTTATAATTCCTCTATTTTTAAATATATTAAAGAGTTTAAAATTAGACTTAAGAGATACTCGAAATGCACTTTTGCTGGTAAGTAAAATTAAAGTGTTTTCTTTCTTTACTTTGAAAAGCAGAATTAAATAAAGCATCAATCTTAGCTTGATGCTTCTGATTTTAGTTTGTTGATTTAATGTTAATAGATATATCTTCTAACTTTAACAGAAGTTATAGAGGCTTAATTTTATAAAAACTAAAGTATGCTTAGTAAGCAAAAATTTAACTTTATTAAGGTATTATAAGACTTCTTAGTTAGAGACACTAGGGGGATTATGCAAGACGATAAAAAAGAAAGAGTTGAATGTTAGAACTAAATCATTTGTATCTATAGACTTAATAATTTTATTAGTTATTACTCAAATTGATTAACTTTTAAAGGCTTCTGGCTGATATTAGGTTGGAGATTAAATCAAATTTGATGATTAAAATAAAGTTTTCAAAATCAAAATTTTTTCCTATATTAAGGGTCTTTCTTATGTCTTTCTTGCTTGATATCTTCATAAACAATTGAAGTTTCCGCTAATATTATAAAATCAAATTTTAAAATTTGGTAGAGAATTTAAAAACAACTGATCTAGCAAAGAAAATATATATGACTTATAATTGCTTCACTAAGATACTTTAAGAGGTAACTTTTAATTATTAGTTTGCTACTTAAAGTATATTTAAAAACCGATATATGATGTAGTAGAAGATTAAATCATATGTTTCTCTTATGAACTTAAGCCTGCACTTTAAATCTTAACTGCTACTATGATATAAATTCATTTTCTTGAGGTGAATAATTTTATTTTTGTCACTTTTATTTTTAGCTGAGCTCTTTAATCAATTTCCAATACCACAATATTAAATTTTTTAACGGCACTTTTGTGAAAATTTTAAACTTCGGGTCCAGAAACTCAGTTTTCTATCTAATTTTCTTAAAAGGTCCCAAAAATTGCATGCAGTGAGGGATTAATTTTAGTTTTAGAAGCATTATGGTTCTCTTTCTTTAAAACCCATTTCTTTCTGCATTTATTTAAATACCTCTACTATACTTGTTGTCTAAGTTCTTTCCAAGTATTAATCTTCATAACTTATTTTCAATGACTGGCTAAACTTTAATTCTGAGTTACCATCCTTCTAAAATTATTTTAAATCCAACATAATTAAAGAGTTAGCTACCTATAGCAAAGCTCGATTATAAATAGCTGACCTACTTCTTTTCCCTTAGTAAAGCTGTACAAAGGTCTAATATTTATTTTACTTAGTGTTCCATATGGTGTAAAATGTAATTGCCACCTTATTTTTCTCTTCCATTAGTGCATTTATCTGACTCATATTAAGAAGATACAAGACAGAAATATAGTAAGGCATTATAAATAAAAGCATAGCTTAGTTTAGACACTGTATTGCTTGATCTAATGATAAATAGTCTAAATAATTCTAGTATGCTGATTTATTACAATTACCTTTATTTAATTTATATCTAAATTAAAACAAATTTAGTTTATAATAATCCATAAGCTAAGATAAATATCAGCTATATAAATCATATTTGTATACAAAAATCATTGCATAATAAAAAGGCATCATTTTATTATAGTTTTATTCTATTATTCATTTTTCTAGCTACTTATCGAGGTAGTGATTTTATACAATTAGTTAGAACCTTAATTTAATAGTTATACATGTAGCTTTAATGAGATATCCTTATTAAATATAAACATAAATTTGATGATTATTGTTTAAAGAGTATTATTTATAAACGAATGACTTTAATAAGCATAAGGCTATTAAACTAAACTTAGAGATTTAATTAAAAAAAATTTTTCTTAGCATTTTATAAATGTCGTTAAAAGTCCTTCTCATATCTCTACTCGTAATATTCTAAGTTGGCGCCTTAGAATTCTTTGATATTTTAGATCCCAATGTTCCAACATTTAGTTCCACTGATATTCCAACTGGTAACAAACCTTTTTCTGCTTATGGTTTTGATCCTTCTGGATAAACTTAATTTAGTATTTCATCCTGGTTAAAATTCGATTAAGATACATAAAATAACTATAATTGAGGAGTTTTTATAACTTTATATACAGATTCAAGTAACTTTTTTGAACTTAGTATTTAATAATCTAATCTTAATTGAACTAATTTTGCAGTCAAATAACAAAGGGATACAGCCCCAGCAGATATCTATAATTATGCTACTTTCGTTAGTGATATTTGAGTATTTGTTTCCGTTTCAGTTAATCAAAGTGGTCAAGTTATATCCTATATAACTCATTCAAAAATAAATAATTAGTTACAAATTAAATTTACTTATTTAGATTCCATAATAGCGCTTAATTCAACCAGTTTTATTTACTAGGGTAGCTTCGTATACAGTTATAATTATAGAGGATATTAGTTTTCTTTAAGGTACTATTGAAATCAATTTTTATCAATTTAGGATTGATTAACTATTTTAAATCAGCCTTATCAAGGATACACTTCTTTGCCATCTATTTAATGCCATGCTAATTGTTCTAGTTGCTATGGAAATAACATAGCCAATTGCTTATAATGCTACTAGAATTGAACATTTCAGAGTGATTAATGTGTGTGTGCATTAAAAGATACTAAAGAAAATCTTTGCAACGAAACTTGTCCTAGTACTTAGCAAGATAGTGACAATGATAATTACTGTGACTTTTGTAATGCAACTTTAACTAACTGTGAAGAGTGTAATCAACTGGGAGATATCTGTAATAAATGCTCAAACTAATCTTTTCTTCTTAATAATAAGTGTATTTCTTGCTAAATATATGACTAGTATTGTGTAAGTTGTAACTCCTCTGCTTGTATTTCTTGTTTGAATGGTAAAAAACTTACAAACAAGAAATGTTAGGATTAATGCTAAAGTAATGAGCAAGACGTTGATAATGATGGAATATGTTAAGCCTGCTAATAGTTGTGAAGTAACTGCTAGAACTGTAGTGATGCATAGTGCTTAGAATGTGAGTAAGGATATTATATCTAAGACTAATAATGTAAATAATGCTCCACTTTAATATAAAACTGTTCAAAATGTTCTTAAGATGGAGATGATTGCTATCAATGTTCAGATTAACTTTATTTATATAATAATTAATGCTTAGAAACTTGTCCTTCAAGTACTTATGAAGAATCAGATTTTACATGCTAAAGTTGCAATCTAAAAATTAAAAACTGCTAGATTTGTTATATCCCAGGTGATGTTTGTTAGAGCTGCTTGGATGGCTATCATTTATATTTCAATAGCTGTTTCGATAAATGTCCTTAAGGAACTTACTAAGATACTAATTAAACTTGCTAAAGTTGTAACTCCTAAATTAAATATTGCTAGTTTTGTTCTATATCAGGACAGATTTGTGAATAATGCTTAAAATCATTTTATCTATATAGCAATCAATGTGTCAAAAATTGTCCCCCTGGAACTTACAAAGATAAAGACTCAAATTGCTAAAATTGTAGCTCCTAAATTGAAGACTGCTTGATATGTTCGGACACAGGAAACATCTGTAATAAGTGTCAAGAAAGGTATTATTTATATAATAATAAATGCTTTCAAGACTGTCCCACTGAAACATACTAACAATCAGATTTTACTTGCTAAGAATGTAATTTGAAGATTAGTAACTGCAAAGTTTGTTCTAAGAAAGGAGATTTATGCTACAGATGTCAAGAATCATTTAATCTATATAGTAATTAATGTGTTGATTCATGTCCAATAGAAACCTATCAAAGTGATTTCACTTGCTTAAGTTGCGAGTCTAAAATTAGCAACTGTAAGTTATGCTCTTACAACGGTAAGAGTTGCTATGAATGCTAAGATATTTTAAAGATTTTTAATAATACATGTGTTGATAGTTGTCCATAGGGTACTTTTTAAGATGACAGCATTTTTTGCAAAAGTTGTGATTCAAAAGTAAGAAATTGTGAGTAATGTTCATTTAACGGAGAGATTTGTTTAAGATGCCAGTAGCTGTTTGTTCTATATAATAACTCTTGTATCGGAAGTTGTCCTAGTTGAACTTATTAAGGTTCTAACTTTATTTGCTAAAACTGCAACTTAAAATTTAGAAATTGTTACTTATGCTCAGAAAACGGAGAAATCTGTCATTAGTGCTAAGAAACATTTGATTTATACCAAAACTAGTGTGCTAAAAACTGTTCAGCTGATTAGAATTTTGACTCTATTTGCTAAACCTGTCGCTAAAAAACTTAAGGTTGCTAGTTATGCTCTTAAGATGGAAAAAATTGCAATAAGTGTTAAGGATAATATCTACTTACAGATAATAAATGTGTTGAAAGTTGCCCTGATGAGTCTTTTCAAGGCTAAGATTAAACATGTAGAAGCTGTTACTATAAATTTAAAAATTGCTAATCATGTTCTAAGTATGGGGAATAATGCTTAACATGTAAAGCTAATTACCATATTAAATAGTCAAACACTACAGTTAGCTGTGTTGAAAACTGCAAAGAAAATGAAATAGAAGTTAATGGAGTTTGTTGGGCATGCGAATTACTAAGATTATGCTATAGTTACTTTATTAATGAAACTTCGGAAACAGAAGATATTTAATGTCCTCAAAGCATTTAGTATTAATAGATACTTTAGTAATGTAATCAACAGAATGAAGAGACTGAAGAAAGTGAAGAAGATGAGTAATAATAAAATTAAACAATTGATAGTGAAATAGCATAATATAATAGCTTAGACAACTTCAATATTACAAATTAAGTAAAAAGTTTAATTGAATCTACTTATACCTTTTAAGAATATACATCTTATGGTACTTTAATAGGAAATGCTGTGGTTGTATCTACTTTTATGATTAACTCTTCCTTTCAATTATCCGGTATGACCTTTCTTTTATAAGCTCTATTTATTACGTAGCTAATTCTATTAAATGCATTTATAAACGTATAAAGAACAGATAACTTGAAGGCTTATTTCTATATGAGCTTTAATAACAATAATCCAGTTTGTGGAGTTAACAACAATAACTTTCTGTCTTTAGATTTGGATTCTAGAAAGCTTCTAGTGGAAAAATAGATTTACGTGCTACTAAATTACACAAGCTACACTTTAATTTCGAATCTCAAAAGTGCCCTTTTTATACTAGTAATTCTTTTTGGACTTGATTTCTTGCTTAAAATACTAGGAAAGTATAAAGTTAAGATTGAAAAGTTAAGAACTAAACTGACCAATAGAAATTACATATCAGTAATTTATAACCTTAAGACACTACAAATAAATATAGCTGCTATGTTACAGCTCTAGCATTTTAACTTAAGCGATTGGTATGTTGCTCTTAACTCTTTTCTTGCTATCGCTGTTCTAGTAAGTTATTTATTTTATTTAGCTGATATAAATATCTTGCATTGCTCATAGTTTCTATGTAGTAAAGAAATACTTCGATTTAAAGTAAAAATATAGCGCAGACTAGAATGAATAGATAAAGGAAAAAATGGATCAAATAAAGGAGAAGTATATCGTGTATTTCGACAAAAAAGAGCAAGATAGCTTACTCTAAGCTTCTTTCTAAGCTCTTTTCTTATCAAGAAGGCTTTTCTTTGCCTTTTCAATCATCATATTTTCTGAGATTTAGATCCTCTAAATATCTCTTTAAATTATCAACTGCACAGTTTGGTTTCTTTATATAGTATTCTACAAACCTTTTTCAAGCTCTCTTTCTTTATTCTAAGAAGTTTATGGAGAGTTAGTCCTAATCTTCGTCTTTTTCTTTAACTTCTACTTCTGAAACAACAGGGATGCTATATAATCAAGCGAACTAAACTAAGAGGCTGATGACTATGGAACGATAATCATATATTTGTGCTGCACATTTTCAGTTGGTTCATTGTGTGTATCAATAATTTTGATTTTTGTAGAACTTTATCAAGCATTAAAAAGCAAAAAGTCAAATAAAATATCTTAAAATGAATAAACCAAAGAAGTTAGTAAACTGGAAGCCATAAATGAAAGGAGTTTGCTTTATTAAGAAGAAAGTAAGTAAAACTTTACTTGCTCAAGAGATATTTTGCTTTAAAATGAGTAAATAAAATAAGAAATCGTGTTAGGCGACTAAAGGGAAGAAGAATTAAAATTATGTATTATAGAAACTTAACATTCATATTAATTATTTTCTCAGATTTTTTCAACTAAGCTATTATAAAAATTATCCTAATTCGATGCATTAATTACTTCACTAATTAGATTATCCTTATTTCAGCGATTCAAAAAGCTTTCGAATTTTTTAGTTAGGCAAATACAAAAATCTATATATTTAAAATTAGAAACCTTTAGAATAATTAAGGAGATTTTATTCTGTTTTAGCATATTTTCACATCGGTAATGTACTTAATTCTGAAACTTCCAACTTACCAATGTTTCTTCATTAGCTTTTCACAAATATTCTTATTTAACTTCTTTCTGTTGAAGAAAAATATATAATTTTTTTTAATTCTTCTCCTCCTTTCCACTTCCACACTAGAGCTTATACTTATAAGTCAAAATCCTTCACGAAATATAATTCCTTAAGTTTTTAACTTGAATTTGATTATTTAAAATTTCACATTTTTAATATATGAAATAAATTTTTAATTCCCATAAAATTTCAGAGTGTCTTAATCAATTGTGTCTTTGCTCTTGGCTAAGTAAATTTGAACCTAAAAGTATTACTTTTAATATTCAACTTTTTTAGTTTCACATTTTTATTTTTGTATATGCATAAACCTGGAAGTTTTAAAGTTATCAATTTAGTCTTTATAATAAAGACTAAAGTAATCATCGCATTTACTCTAAATACTGCTTCTTTAAAATTTTTCTATTATAATTAGTATTAAAAATTTATAGGAAATCTTAATTCAATCTTTAAATTAACTGAGGTAGCCATTCCTGTTTTATGTAAAAAGAGAAACTGACCTGGAATTTAGATTTCTTAATGATTTAAATAGGAATTTATCATAATGGTTGATATATCATTTTGCTTACATATTTATTCTCATGTGATACCAACTCAAATAATAAAGCAAGACTCATTTATTATTGAAGTTAATGCTTACTCTTTTTTTCTTTAACTAGTGTGTATACTGTATTTTAATTTTATACTATTTAAATAGTCATAGAAAAGTTTCTGATGTAATATCTGCTTTTGGTAATAAAAAATATGAAAAATTGGTTTAAAAGTATAAACAGGAAAAATTATATTTGAATAAAATAAAATTTATTATGTTTATAATATAATCTCAAGATTAATGTCAGAATAGCCTCCATAATTTAGAATCCTGGACTACTATGATATGTTTGCTTAGATTCTAGCAAAATGAAATAATAAATAAAAAGAGTTTATTTATATAGATCAATAATTTTATAATCCTAGATAACTATTAATTTTAAATATTTCTTAGTTTTATATATCTATAATATTAAATTAAATGTTTGACGTTCTTGAAGGTATTTCAATCTCTTTGCCGTGAACCTCTAGAATGCTCTAGAGATTAAATATAAAAGTTTGTATATCTCTTCAACTCTACTCCTTATTATTCATATTGTTCTTAAATTATTATTTCGCCTAGATAATGCTTGATATCTTCCTATTTTGTTGCAATATAATATTTTTCTTTTTCTTTTTAATTATATCTAATGTCTTATCATTTTGTTCTCAAGCTTCTTCTACATTTCTCTACATAACCTTCTTCATAAAGTAGAAAAGATTCTTTTCACTAAAGATAATTTTCTCCATCTCAGTACATTACTTGCGGTTTAATAACTTTTTTGTTGCATTTGATGCAATTTAGATTATTTCATAATTTATTTAATCTATACATTTTAAAATACATCTATTATCTAACAAAATAAACGTATCTATACACTCTTAAAAATTTATCCGTTTGCATAACATTTTTTTACAATTTAGTCTATTATAATCACAAGATATGCCTTCCACTTTTTCTTACTAAAAGAAGAACTCTTCTTATATGCATTAAGTACAACTCCTTACATTTTAATCTCACTCTCTATAGTTCTTTATTTCTTCTCCACATGACTAGCAAATTCCATCTTATCAAAATCTTATTTATATAACTAACATTAAAGTTAATAAAAGTTATTCGTTAATTTTAGGTCTTAAGTATCTTCACATTGATAGCAAATAATTCCATCTTAAGAACATCTTGAACAGTTTTAAATTAATGTGGAGCATGATTTGCATATTACTGTGTAAGATAATATCTTTATTCACTTTCTAAGCACTTAATATCACTACAGTTCTAGCAGTTACTTCATTATACTTGCAGGATTAGCATATTCCATCTTAAATTAGCGTCTTATTAATTTTAGCATTAATCTTAACATTTATACTGCAAATATTTTACATCTAGCAAGCAAGCAGCGCTATTACATCTTATACAAAATTGGTTATGATCTAAGCAAGAAAAGCATTAATCATTGAGTATATAAAATAAAGTTTAGCATTTAGTGCAATTATCTCCCTATTGATCATACTTTTCACAGTTAGTTATAATTGCATTACAAAAGTCACAGTAATTATCATCCTCACTGTCTTACTAAGATATTGGAAAAGTTTAGTTGCAACCATTATCTTTTGTAATTTTTAGAATGCATAGACAAGAGTCTTTTAAATATTTTTAGTTTTATTAGTAATGTAAGAATTAATTTGCATCAACTCCATAACACTTATAGCCATCAATAATGCATTCTGGAGAAGGTTCAGAAGCGAATTATTGATAGGTTGATTTATAATATTTAGTAAATCTTGAGTAGATAAAATAGATCCTTATATTATTGTAAAGAGTAAATGTATCCTCTTAATTATATCTGATACTTTACTATCTTAAATTATGTTGAAGCTTTCTTAAAATGTGAAAAACTTGAAAAAGTCTATTCCTTAGTTTAAAACTTTTTTTTCAAATCTTGAGTAAGTCAGTGAGTAACTAATTTGAACGTTTTGTTTTGCTGAAAATACTGCAAAGACTCAAGCATCATAAACTAGACTAATGTTATTGGCAAAAATTAATGATTATGATAGAATAGCTAATTTATCTATTAAAATAGTCTTGTAATTTAAGATGTCTTACTTTACAACCATTTCAAAATTTTAAAATACTGTTTTTTAAAACTTTAGATAGATTCTATCTTAAAGCTTTAGAAAATTATAATACTAGTTATTAATAAAATATAAAAGTTATCAAGCAAGTATCAATCTAAGTAGCTTTAGATTATGAAGGTCTATTTAGTATTTTTCTTATTTTAATTTTAAAATATAAGTTAATTTAACTAAGATGATGATAGCTTACTTCTTTGGTGATGAGTAAGAGAGATTATTTAGTAAGATATTTGAATATTTGATCATAGTTATTGATTGTTCTAGTTTAGATTTTAGTTAGAATGAAATTGCTAAGTTTTAGTTAAAACTAAATTTTATATAATGAGGAAATTAAAAAGAAGTAAAGAGCAATGTAATCTCTTAACTTCTTCTAATATGCTATAAGGATAATAATTCCTATATATAGCATTCCTAGTACTTTATGTGAAATTCTTATGTAAAGAACTAAAAACAAGTATCTGATTAAGTGTAGTTGAATATCAAAAGTAATAAATTAACAACAGTTACTATAGAAATACAGAATAATTAATAAAGTCTAGTTAATTCAGCTAATATCTTATAAGTCTCTAAATAGCAAAGCCCTGCAATTATTTGACAAGTTGCTTCCTTCTTTGTTACTAAATATCTACTAATTAAATACTAAAGAACTGAAGTTAGAAAGCTTATTTAAATTAAGTATTTAAGAATAAGGACCTAATTAACAAGCTAAAAGTTATCTATGCTAGTAGAATTTCTCTTTTAATGAGTCTCAAAAAGAATTAGCATATTAACCTTATTTGCCATAAAGTGCGATGGCACTAGTGATTTGAAGGAAAATACCCTTAAGATTCTTATTTTTTTACTTAAGATATACAATCAAGAATTTCTATTCAATCAGATATAAAAATATAATGTTATAAGCTTTAAGTTACCTTAAATAGATAATATGGATAGATGATACTACTATCTATTTCTAGTTTAATGCAGCTACTATAGTTTTTTTACTATCTAAGTAGAAGCAATCTTACTATCAAAATCATAGGAAAGCATTCTATAAAATCAAGTACTCGTTTCAGAAATAGAAGAGTAAAATTTTATGCATAAAATAGGTATTGAAAAGCCCCTTTATCACTCTAAGTTAATTCCTTTAGAAATGAAATAATTCTTATGATATTTATCCTAAAAAATAGAGAAACGCGAATAGATCACAATAGCAGTTACAAATTACTATGAAATAAGAATAACCGCAATGTATGAAATCTTTCAGAACTATATAGAAAGGAATTACTGACGTCTTAACTAGTAAATGAAGTGCCAGATAACTGTAGACTATATGTTATTGCTTATATAATCTATTAAATAATTCTATCTCCATACTATAAAACTAGAGCTATGAATTAGATATGCTTTTTATGGTCTAAATGATTGAAACTTTAAAGAAGAAATAAAGATAATAATTGAATTTCCTTGACTAAACGCTTAGCTATTCTAAAGATATCTAAGGATATTTTACTGTAATCATTAATACTTGAAGAAGCAATTCATGAAAGATTTTAATTATATTAATTATTTAAGTCTTTAGATATACCAAATATTAAAAAAAAACATAGAAAGGCATTCAATATCAAGAAGCATAGTCTGAACAAAGTTTATATCTAATTAAATAAGTTCTAAGCTGTACTCACATTTAGAAACCTTTAAATATACTACGTCAAATATCAGATATGAAACTATTTAATTGATGTAATGGAACGCCATTTCAATAGAAAAACCCAAAATACATAATTATTACAGATGTAAATAAAATTAATCAGGATTTGTTAGGATCATTTCAATTGGACAGAAGGTTGAAGAATAAGAAAATGAGGAATATAATGAGAAAGAAAAATAAGTTTAGGAAGATGAAGCAAAGAAATTAAGAATGAAGAAGAATCATACTTAGAACTTTAATCATATGCAAAAAAATGACAATGAAAATTAGCAAATTTTAAGCATTTCGTTCCTGTTCTCTCAATAGTAATCTTATGTTTTATATTTTTCAACTAAGAAACTTTTATCTCTCTAGCAGTGTCAAAAACATAGAAATATTAGATAAAGGAATAGACTTTAATCCTTATAATTTACCAAATATTATCAAATATTAATTAATTTTTCCATAACAGGCTTTTAAATAAAATTCAACCCAAATACTCAGAGAAACTTTACTATTACCTTCTTAAGTATACTGATAAACCTTAAAACTGTAAATATAAACTCTTAAAAGCAAAATTTTATTAGATATTTAGAAGCTAAATCTATAAGCAAGATTATTAATTTTATAAAAACTATCAAATACAAAGAAGATGCTTACATTATAAATATCAGTTTTAATTTAGACTTAAGTTCTTAGGATTAGCTATTATAATTAAGTTATTGTATAATTAAACGAAATTAAACAAATTAGCTTATTCTTTATATAAATTTAGCTTTAATTAAATATCTTTATAAATGAATCATTTTCTCTTTAGCTAGAAAACTTCTTTATTTAAGATTATTTTATTATTATTATGTTAGTCCATAATAAGCAAACTTATATTATGAGATATTTAAAAATATAAGCTTTAGACTTAAAAGTTATATTCTTTAGTATTAATTATAATTAAAGACTGGATTGGTATCATTAATATTATAAGGTAGCAAAGGATTACTAATGTTAAAGATATCTACTAGCTTAAGCTATTATAATAGTTAATACTCTAGTAGTAGATAATTATTTTATAGCATTAAGCTAACATTTTACTATGCAAAAATTCTATTGGTGGAGGCTGTTTCCTTAGCTAAACAATTCCTAATTCTGTTCTTTATATCCAAACTTATCTTGTTTTATTGAATCTCTCTATCAACTTTCTAGTCTCTATTTGTCTTTTGCTAAATAATCTTCTATTTAGCCTAAAGTAAAGATAGTAGACTTTTTAGAAGTATCATATGTCTTAAATTATGAAGTAAAAGAGATTGCATTTATTGTGAAGAAGAGGATCTAAAGGAGCGGTAGTAATATGTAAATGGTTATAAGGTAAGAAAATGGATCTAAGGCAAATTAACTCTTAATATATAATCCCAAGCAATATCTCTATAGTTAGTAAAAATGGTTTTAAGTCTGATGAAGATAGAAGCAGTAAGTTAGGTAAATAAAGGTATAGAACTAAAGTTGTTTAGTAAAGGTATTAGTTAGGTTTGTAGAATCTATTGAAGTATAATAACTAAAGATACTAACTAGCTAATATATAACTATAATGGTACTATTTAATAACTAGTTACTTATATCCTTAATAATAGCTAAGCAATATAATAAAATACAGACAAACTAAGAAGGATATAATGGATATTTTAATTTAAATAGTGATTAATAATACTAAAGAGCTAAGAAATGTAAATAGCCAGGATAATAATTAGTTAAGCAGATAGTAAACTATTATAATGAAATAACTTTAATTTAATTCTAAGTATATTAACAAGCTTGTATAGCTTACTTTAATTAAAGCTATTAATACTATAATCTAATCAGCTTTAAGATATTTAAGATATAATATCAAATTAAATCTAATATTTAGTTATTATATAATACAGCTAAATTACTATGCTTCTAACAAATTACCAACAACCTTTTGTAAACAACTATACCTACAGATACTAATTATTTACTTCTCAGTACTTACTCACAGCCAACTTACTTCAAAAATCAAATACGGATCATAGATTTAATGCTCTTTCAATTTATTTTACCTATACCATACAAAGGAGAGCTATAGTAATCAAGGCTATTATCATTATTACTTTTCTACCTTATCTACTAAGCTTAATCCTTAGCTACATTCTATTCTAATAACCAATTACTTTACAACAAACAGTCAAGAAGAGATTCAAGGCTATAGTTAACCTATAAACCTCAATTCCTTTTGCTTCTGCTCAATATAATGTAGGATTTGCTTAATTAAAGATTAATAAACTTGAAGGAGAAATCAAGCACTTGAGCAATATTATAAGACTAGATCCTATGCTTGCTGGTTCTAAATGTAGTAAAGGCACTGTACTGAGAAGCTTAAAAAAGAATGAAGAAGTTATTGAAATTAATGTAGCTCTTTAGGTAAACTCTAATAATGTTATTGCCTGTAGTTATAAAAGAGCAACAGTAAGAAGACTAGGAAATATGATGAAGCTACAGAATGCTTTAACATATTTATCAAAGTAAATCCTGATTTGAATATTGCCTTTGCAATTAAAGAAGATTCTCTTAAGTTACTGGGTAGAGAAAAGAAGAAATTTAAGATTTGAACTAAGCCATAAGTCCTTCAAATAATGAAGCCCGTAAAAGAAAAGAACTTGCTTTAAACAAAGCATATTCCAAGCAGTTTTTCTTTCTACAATAAGAAAGGAATTACTCTGAACTGATTAAGAAAATAATAGAATGCTAACGTATAGCTATTTAAATTAGACCTTAGCAATAAAAAACTTAACATAATAAAGGATAAGCTGATAAAGCTTAGATTAGAATATTAATCATAAGTATATTTTGATATTAGTATAAAATGAGAAGCGGATATTAGCAAACTTAATATCTTAATATCTTATTATTTGCTAGACTTTAGTAAGTTTAATAATAATAAGATAAATCTATTATTAAAAGGGTAACTTATAAAGATATTAGTAATAGTCTATTAATAAATATTAAAATGTTATAAATGTCTATTTAGCTAAAATCTTTAAATTTAAAATTAAAATAACTTAGTAAAAGTATAAAGAAGTATTAGCATTGATACTTTATTAGACTTATAATAATTTAGAAGTTAAAAAATCATTTTAATATGGTTTTTATATAATGAAGATACGCTAATTTTAAATCAAGGATCTGTCATTGTTATTAGGAAATTAATCAATAAAAAGATTAAGAATTAATATATTTAGTTTTAAAATTAGTTTGCTATCTTCTTTGATATTAAACATCTTTTGGCTTTATTTTTTATATTAGTGAATGATTATATCCAAGCTCTAATTAAACAATCAGCACTATACAACTAAGAAGGTCATATTGTTACTTTTAACCTTATATAGATTCCTTGTGGATTAACATATAGTCCTTTCATTATATTTCATATAATCCTATATTTTTAAGTCAGGAGATTCTAAGTCTTTTTCTAATCTTAGCGTTTCTTACTTTCGTAAATAGTAAAAGTTTTTGAATTCTTAATTGAATTTAGATTGGTTGTATTATTTTTAATTTCTTTAGCTTTTGAACTTATTTTGTTTAAGTCTTAATTAGTTTTTCTTCTTATTTAATCTTTATTTATTTAGATATTTTTATTGTTTTACTTGATAGGTTCATTAAAGCTCAGTCTTTAATTAACCACTGGATTGAAATTTAAATACGAAGGTAGATTAATTTTAAGCATAAGTCTGCTCTTCTAAAACAACTGTAAGATAGTGAAAGTTCTCTTAATAAATGATTTCAAAATAAGCAGTCTGGTTTCTTACCTGCTCTGACATAGTTATTACTCTTATTCTAAAATGTTCTATTAGATTCTATTTACTTATAATTAAGAGCCTTTAGTTACTTGCTAAACACTAGAATCAGATATCTCTTTCCAAAATTCTGCTTCTGTTTTACCCAAGTATGGTGAATCAGGAGGTGCCTGGTATTTTTAATCTGGTTTAGGTTACTTTTATAATATTTATAAAGTGATTGAAATAAATGAGGCATAGTAGTAATGAAATAAGAATGTTCTAATGAACTAGTAAGTATAAAAGCAGTTTAATTAAATAGAGGTAAACTAAAGAAGGCATAAGGACTAAGGTATGAATGCTGCAATAGTATAAGATACTATTACATTATAGATAGTTAAGCTATACTTACCATATACTCTACTACTATCTTTATTATCTTTGTATCTTTAGTATCTTTTACTATTCTATAAGATAACTAGATTAACCTATTTAGAATATATTAGATACCTCTTAGGTATATTAAGCATCAAATAAAGCTTATCTTTAATTAATGGAACTAGTTAATTTATACCTATTAATGATATTTAGAAGGATTATTATAATTTATAATCAAAGGATTTAATCATAAGTACTTAAGAGATTTTCTAGCTTTAAATTTATTTTTATAAGGTAAGCTAATCATTGTAAGTCTAGACTGCTTAATTAAAAAGATAGACTCTTATATATAAACTAAGCTTATTAATGCTTAATTTACCTATTTTACTATCTCTATGCTTCTAATAAACCTATTATTTATCTTTACTATAATAGCCACTACTTTTATAAAGACTACTTCATTTAAAAGTTTAAGCTAATAAAGTATTTTAGGATCTAAGAAACTTAGTTTTTCTTACTTCTAAATAAAAATTACTTAGTATTAGAATCTATAATCCTTAAAGCAGAATTAGTTAGTTTATTGGAAGTTAATTTAAAGAAAACAGAATCGAAAACTTGTTGACAGAAGCAAGATCCAACAGTGAGAATCTGCTGATAGTATTTTCAGCAGGATAAACTTTAATAAAGACTAATTTTTTAGTGTTAAGTTGCCTGTCATTTGTGTAGGAGCTATCAGAATCACTCTACTAAGGTTACTTATCTCGCTTCTTAGTGTGCTATATGAAACATTTGTTGCATAAGTAAATGTAGAAAGTAACGTGATAAAGCTAGATAAGCTTTATATAATTTAACGAGAAGAACATCAAGGATTTCTAATATTTGGCCCTATTCTTTTTGATATAATTATAATATCTTTTATTCCTTCCATAATGATGAAGCATTTATCTAGAATTAAAGAAAATAGCTCAATATCTATTTCATATAAACTCTTCATCTAGCTAATATAAAATTTTCCTCAATTTAGTGCTGAAAGAATTATTTTCTTGGTATTTTTGTATTCTATACTTATCTATATTGCTCATAAAAGGAAAATCAGTCAGTTTTTCTTATTTACTTCATAGATTATAAGGAATCTTCTCAGATCTATTTATTCTTCCCTACTACAAATCTTGAGTTTTCTGCTTCAAGTCGAAGTTTCTCTTTAATAGTTCTAAGGTTTCTAAGCTAAAGAGGAAGACCAGATAATAAGACCTATGAGATAATAGTGAGAAATATTTAAGAAGTAGTAATTGGAGCCAATAAGGATCGATAAGCTGCGTCAAATAAATAGAACTAAATAAAAACTCAAGGAACCAACTGATAGGCTGTAATATAGGACTGAACTAGCTAACTTCTTTAAGACCTGAAAATAATTTGTAGTCTCTTTTTGACTTCTTCCAGTGATTTTTACAATTAACTAGGAAATTAAAATTCTTCCATTCTATTACCTTGATAGTTAAATAAAAGCTTAAAAGATACTAAGTTTAGGGAATAATTAAAGAAAACTCTTTCTTTTACCTAAATTAGTAATTAAAGATAGCTAAGGATAGAAGAAATTCTTAGTAAAGTAATTGAATTTTATCTTGAGATCTTATAGAAAAATCTTATTTAGAAGATAAGAAGAAATATTATAGAACCTCAATTCCTACATTCAAAAGCTTATTTGTCTCAAATTCAAAAAATATTAAGATACCAACTTATTTCTAATCGAGTAGTTAAAAAGTTGATAAAAGGAGATTCAAATGGATCAAATGGGAAGAATCATTGAATGAACACTCATAAGAAGAGGCAGAACAGAAAAGAGCAAATTAAGAAGAAAGAAGCCAACAGATTTTGTCTAAAAGGAAGAAAACATAGGAAAGGTGTACCTTTAGATTGAAATTAAAATCCTTTTAATTTCCTTATTTAAAATAAAAAGATTAAGTAATATATTTAAAGTCTAAACTAAGATACTTTAAAATAGATGTATTAATTAATAAAACTTATTAAAGGATTATCTTTAAATCTAGCATTATAAATAGAAATAATACTACTTAATAAGCTAAATTACAAACTAAATTTGCTAGTTATTTTCTTTATTAATTTATATATCATAAAGCAAGATAATTTATCAAAGTATTAATTTAAAACTTCCTTGTATGATAATTTTATTCTTAGTTATAACTATTTGATTAAGCAATAGTTAGTATAGATATAAAATATGAAATAGGATAAACTGAATCATATCATTAGAGTAAATAAAGAATTGTTTTAAGCTTTTGAATATAGATAATCTTAGTTAAAGGTATAAGAGTCTATAAGTTACTTCAATATCTGTAGCTTTAAATAAATGCATTTTTGATGAATTGAGTATTTAGAAGATGGAAATGATTTTAGGAGTGTAGTGAATAATTAAGCAGAATGATATAGAATATGAAGAATATTTAGGTGTAAATATATAATCTATGATATATAATTGGTTAGCATTATGAATTGATTATAGATTGTTAGAACTAATAAATGACATTTGGATATTGTTTATTTAGCTTAAAGTTATTATTAAAGTTATTGCTTTTATTTATTTAGCTTAGCTTATAAAATTAAGATAATTACTAGAATTATTATTTATACTAGTACTAAGTTTACTATTATCTTTACAAGATATATTTAATGTATTAGCTTAGTCTACCTTTATCCCATACTTTTTATTATTAGTAAATATTATTATATATACACTTCATATTACTTCAGCTAAGTAGATATAACCATGTCTAAGCTATCTACAGTATTATACTAATATATTTTATTTAAACTAACCTTTTAGAAATATACTAGAATTGAGATTAATAAGCTAATACTTAATCAATTAGAAAAGCAACTAATATCTATTATTTAATTGCTCTTATTTTACCTAATCATCTTCACTATTCAAAACATTTCATCTACAAATATATATTCAAATCAATTACTCTAGATACCATCTAATTACTCTTAGGCTATCTAAAATACTATTGTACAACTAAACTTCTAAGTATCTAACTATCTTTTCTTTATAAGTTACTAGAGATCCTGATGCTTCAAAAATGTATTAATATTATAAAAGTTGCAAGTATTTTAAAATTAGATATAACTTATCCGTGTTAATCAATAACTTTTCTGAGAAACTCGTTTACTTAAACTTCCTTTGAAATATCTTCAGTATTGAGATTGCAGTGTCTGAATTGTTTCTGTATATAGAAATTTAAGTAACAGCAACATCCATCAGTTACTGGTATCTTTGTTTTGTTTTTATGCTTTCTAGTTCATTGATACTTTGCAATTTCCAGGATTTAAATGTCTTAGTAGTTAACTTTCATTCCCCCAATAATTTGAAACGAATTCTTTAATGATAATTAACTTGCTCTTTTGCTGTTTAGTGATATTTGAGTATTCTTCCCTCCATGTCTTTGTTGCTTCATTCGAGTGATTCCTTTAAATTTAGATTGTAAGATGAGAAAAGTCGGAACTTATTATTTATGAGAGCTTTTTAAACTATCTGCTTAGATATTAAGAAATAGGCTCTTAATGCCATTGTAGAGTTATCCTAATCAGTTACATTTGTTAAAATTAAAATTTTGCGTTCTGCTGATAAAAAATATAGATCAAGTATCTAAACAGTGATATTATGTTATCAAATAGAGTTCTTTGAATCTCATCAAATATAAGAGATATTTGCAAAATTTTTCATCTGATTTTTGCTTTATTTCTTATTATCCTTCTGGTCTCCAGTCTCATCCTTCTAAATTTTCTTAATTTTATATCTTTGGTTATGCTATTTAAGCCCGATATTGTAAAGAACATAATTGATAAATATAAACTTATAAAGGTAAAATATTAAAGCCAAAGTCCTTGCTCTTGTATCAGTTCCTTCTTGAAGAATAGAGAAATATAACGTTAAATGTAAAAAGGAACAAGAATTAATCAAGCTAGTAGTATTGCTAAGATTTAGAGTCTAATAAATGCTGTCTATAATCTTCTTTTCTACTCACTTACAGCAATTGATTTACTTAAAAGAAGAGCTAATTGGATAGATAACAGAACAGCGAAGTTTACTACTAAGCTTGTGTATTTGAGAAAGAGTTATGTGATCTAAAATGGTAATATCAATAACTTAAGCACTAAAGGCTGCCAATTCATTTTACTTATATTTAAAAAATAAAATAGAAGTCTTTATAAAGCTCTTGGTAAGAATTAATAAATTTTTTAATTTAATCTTTAACCAAATTCTTCACAATGTAACTGAAAACTCTTTCTCTCCACTCTATAATTCATCTACTTTTAAGTCTATTAAAGATTTTAAATTAGACTTAAATAATGCTTGAAATGCTCTTTTGGTGGTAAGTAAAATTAAAGTTTTTTTTTCTTTATTTTAAATAGTAGATTTAAATAAAGCATCAGTCTTAGCCTAATTCTGATTTTAGTCTATTGATTTAATGTTTATATATGTATCTTCTGACTTTAACCAGAAGAGATAGAATAGGCTTAATTTTATAAAAACTAAAATATGCTTAATCAGCAAAAATTTAACTTAATTAAGTTAATATAAAACTTTTTTAGTTATAGACTCTAAGGAAAACATGCAAGATGATAAAAAATAAAGAGCTGAATGTTAGAACTTACACTATTGTTATCTATAACCTTAAGAATTATATTAGTTATTACTCAAATTGTCTTACTTTTAAAGGTTTATAACTAATATAAGGTTAGAGAATTAAATTGAATTTGGCGATTGAAATAAAGTTTTTTAGATCAAAACTTTTTCTAAATTAAGGGTCTTTCTTATTTGATATCTTCAAAAACTATTAAAGTTTCTACTAATATTATAAAATCAAATTTTAAAAGCTGGTAGCAATATAAAAAGATTGATCTAGCAAAGAAAATATAAAGAACAGATAATTGTTTTACTAAGATACTTTAAGAGGTAACTTTTTAATTACTAGATTGATACTTATAGCATTAAAAAATTATTATATGATGTAGTAGAAGATTAAATAATATATTGCTCTTATGAACTTAAGATTGCACTTTAAATCTTAACTGCTACTATGATATAAGTTCATCTTCTTGGGGTAACTAACTTTATTTTTGTCTCTTTTATTTTTGGTTGAGTCCTTTATCGATTTACCATGCCACAGAATTAATTTTTATCATCAATTTTTATGGAAATCTTTAGCTTCGAGTCCAGAAACCCAGTTTTCTATTCGATTTTCTTAAAAAAGGTTCAAAAATAGGTAGTAGTGAGTGACTAAATTTAAGTTTCAGTAATATTATGGTTCTCTAATATTAAAAGCCATTCCTTCCTGCATTTAATGTTTATGCCTTTCTATACCTGTTGTTTAAAATACCTTCCAAGTATTAATCTTCATAACTTATTTTAAATGACTGGCTAAGTTAATTTAGAGTTACCATGCTTCAAAAAATATTGAATATCCAACATAATGAGTTAGCTACCTATAAATCTCAATTATAAATAGCTGCATTTATTTTTTTACCTTAGTAAAGTTGTACAAGGGTCTTATGTTTATTTTACTTAGTGTTCCATATGGTGTATAAATGTAATTGTCACCTTATTTCTTTCATTAGTACATTTATCTGATTCATATAAAAAGATATGAGACAGAAAAATAGTAAGCATTATATATAAAAGAACAGCTTATTTTAGGCATATTGCTGCTAGATCTAATGGTAAAAAGTCTTAAAAATTCTAGTATACTGATGTATTACAATTACCTTTATTTAATTTATATCTAAATTAAAGCAAATTTAGTTATAGAGTTTTATAAGCATAGCTAATTAACTAGCTATATAATTCATATTTCTATACAAAAATCATTCTATAATTGTTAGGCCTCATTTTATTATAGCTCTACTATTCTTTTATATTTCTCCTACTACTTAATCAAGCTAGTAATCTTATGAAATTAGTTAGAACCTTAATTTAATGCTTGTACATTTACCTTTATTGAGATATCCATATTAAATATAAACATAACTTTATCCTTATTTTTAAAGACTATCATTTATAAATGAATGACTTTAATAAGCATTAGCCTATTAAACTAAACTTAGATATTTTTTTTTCTTAGCATTTTATAAATGTCGTTAAAAGTCCTTCTCACATCTCTACTCGTAATATTCGCAGTTGGCGCCGTAGAATTCTTTGATATTCTAGATCCTAACGTTCCAACTTTTGGTTCCCCTGATATTCCAAGTGCTAAAAAACCTTTTTCTGCTTATGATTTTGATCCTTCTGGATAAACTTAGTTTAGCATTTCCTCCTGGATAAAGTTCGATTAAAATCCATAAAATACCTATAATTGAGGAGTTTTCTTAGATTTAAATAAAGATTAAAATAATTTTTTTGAACTTGTTTTATTATAAGCTAAGCCTGATTATACTAAGCTTATAGTCCAAAAGAAAACGAATACCATCTCAGAAAGAATCTATAATAACGTTACTTTTGTTAGTGATATTTGAGTATTTGTATCTGTTTCAGTTTATCAAAGTGGACAAGTTATTTCCTATATAACTCATTCAAAAATGAATAATTAGTTGCAATCAGTATCTACAAATTTTACACCAATAATAACGCTTAATTCAAACAGTTTTATTTATTAGGGTAGCTTCGCATAAAGTTTTAATTATAGAGGATATTAGTTTTCCTTAAGGTACTATAAAAATCAATTTTTATCAATTTAAGATTGATTAACTATTTTAAATCAGCCTTATCAAGGATTTACTTCTTTACCTTCTCCTTAATGTCATGCTAATTGTTCCAAATGCTTTTGAACTAATATAACTAATTGCTTATAATGCTACTAGAATTGAACATTTCAGAGTGACTAATGTGTGTGTGCATTAAAAGTTACTAAAGAAAAAATTTGCAGCTAAACTTGTCCTAGTACTTAACAAGATAGCAACAATGATAATTACTGTGACTTTTGTAATGTAACTTTAACTAACTGTGAAGAGTGTAATCAACTGGGAGATATCTGTACTAAATGCCCAAACTAATATTACCTTCTTAATAATAAGTGTATTTCTTGTTAAATATATGACTAGTATTGTGTAAGTTGTAACTCCTCTGTTTGTATTTCTTGTTTGAATGGTAAAAAACTTACAAATAAGAAATGTTAAGATTAATGCTAAAGTAATGAGTAAGACTTTGATAATGATGGAATATGTTAAGCCTGCTAATAGTTATGAAGTAACTGCTAGAACTGTAGTGATGTATAGTGCTTAGAATGTGAGTAAGGATATTATCTGTAAAACTAATAATGTAAATAATGCTACACTTTAATATAAAACTGTTCAAAATGTTCTTAAGATGGAGCTATTTGCTATCAATGTTCAGATTAACTTTTTTTATATAACAATTAATGCTTAGAAACTTGTCCTTAAAATACTTATGAAGAATCAGATTTTACATGTTAGAGTTGCAATTTAAAAATTAAAAACTGCTAGTTATGTTCTAGCTCAGGTGATGTTTGTTATAGATGCTTAAAAGGTTATAATTTATATAATAATTAATGCTTAGAAGCTTGTCCTTCAAGTACTTATGAAGAATCAGATTTTACATGCTAAAGTTGTAATTAGAAAATTTAAAGCTGCTATAATTGTACTAGCTCAGGTGATGTTTGTTATAAATGTTTGAATGGCTATTATTTATATAACAATTAGTGTTTTTAAACTTGTCTTAAAGGAACTTACTAAGATACTAATTAAACTTGCTAAAGTTGTAACTCCTAAATTAAATATTGCAATTTTTGTTCTATATCAGGACAGATTTGTGAATAATGCTTAAAATCATTTTATCTATATAATAATTAATGTATTGAAAATTGCCCTTCTGGAACTTATAAAGATTAAGACTCAAATTGCTAAAATTGTAGCTCCTAAATTTAAAATTGCTTGATATGCTCGGACACAGGAAACATCTGTAATAAGTGTCAAGAAAGGTATTATTTATATAATAATAAATGCTTTCAAGACTGTCCCATTGAAACATACTAGCAGTCAGATTTTACTTGTTAAGAATGTAATTTGAAGATTAGTAATTGTAAAGTTTGTTCTAAGAAAGGAGATTTATGCTACATATGTCAAGAATCATTTAATCTATATAGTAATTAATGTGTTGATTCATGTCCAATAGAAACCTATCAAAGTGATTTCACTTGCTTAAGATGTGATTCTAAAATTAGCAACTGTAAATTATGCTCTTACAACGGTGAGAGTTGCTATGAATGCTAAGATACATTTAAGATTTTTAATAATACATGTGTTGATAGTTGTCCATAGGGTACTTTTTAAGATGACAGCATTTTTTGCAAAAGTTGTAATTCAAAAGTAAGAAATTGTGAGTAATGTTCATTTAACGGAGAAGTTTGCTTAAGATGTCAGTAGCCGTTTGTTCTATATAATAACTCTTGTATCGGAAGTTGTCCTAGTTGAACTTATTAAGATTCTAACTTTATTTGCTAAAACTGTAACTAAAAATTTAGAAATTGTTACTTATGTTCAGTAAATGGAGATAGCTGTCATTAGTGCTAAGAAACATGAGATTTATACCAAAATTAGTGCTTTAAAAACTGTTCAGCTGATTAGAATTTTGACTCTATTTGCTAAACCTGTCGCTAAAAAACTTAAGATTGTTAATTATGCTCTTAAGATGGAAAAACTTGCAATAAGTGTTAAGGATAATATCTACTTATAGATAATAAATGTGTTGAAAGTTGCCCTGATGAGTCTTTTTAAGGCTAAGATTAAACATGTAGAAGCTGTGACTATAAATTTAAAAACTGCTAATCATGTTCTAAGTATGGGGAATAATGCCTAACATGTAAAGCTAATTACCATATTAAATAGTCAAACACTACAGTTAGCTGTGTTGAGGACTGCAAAGAAAATGAAATAGAAGTAAATGGAGTTTGTTGGACATGCGAATTACTAAGATTATGCTATAGTTACTTTATTAATGAAACTTCGGCAAGAGAAGATGTTTAATGTCCTAAAAGCGTTTAGTATTAATAGATACTTTAGTAATGTAACCAGTAGAATGAAGAGACTGAAGAAGATGAGTAATCATAAAATTAAACAATTGATAGTGAAATAGCATAATATAATAGCTTAGAAGACTTCAATATTACAAGTTAAGTAAAAAGTTTAATTGAATCTACTTATAACTTTTAAGAATATACATCTTATGGTACTTTAATAGAAAATGCTGTAGTTGTATCTACTTTTATGATTAACTCTTCGGTTCCTTTATCCGGTATGACCTTTCTTTTATAAGCTCTATTTACTACGTAGCTTATCCTATTAAATGCATTTATAAACGTAGAAAGAACAGATAACTTGAAGGCTTATTTCTATATGAGCTTTAATAACAATAATCCAGTTTGTGGAGTTAACAACAATAACTTTCTGTCTTTAGATTTGGATTCTAGAAAGCTTCTAGTGGAAAAATAGATTTACGTGCTACTAAATTACACAAGCTACACTTTACTTTCGAATCTCTAAAGTGGCCTTTTTATACTAATAATTCTTTTTGGACTTGATCTCTTGCTTAAAATACTAGGAAAGTATAAAGTTAAGATTGAAAAGTTAAGAACTAAACTGACCAATAGAAATTACATATCAGTAATTTATAACCTTAAGACACTACAAATAAATATAGCTGCTATGTTACAGCTCTAGCATTTTAACTTAAGCGATTGGTATGTTGCTCTTAACTCTTTTCTTGCTATCGCTGTTCTAGTAAGTTATTTATTTTATTTAGCTGATATAAATATCTTGCATTGCTCATAGTTTCTATGTAGTAAAGAAATACTTCGATTTAAAGTAAAAATATAGCGCAGACTAGAATGAATAGATAAAGGAAAAAATGGATCAAATAAAGGAGAAGTATATCGTGTATTTCGACAAGAAAGAACAAAATAGCTTACTCTAAGCTTCTTTCTAAGCTCTTTTCTTATCAAGAAGGCTTTTCTTTGCCTTTTCAATCATCATATTTTCTGAGATTTAGATCCTCTAAATATCTCTTTAAATTATCAGCTGCACAGTTTGGTTTCTTTATATAGTATTCTACAAACCTTTTTCAAGCTTTCTATCTTAAATCTAAGAAGTTTATGGAGAGTTAGTTCTAATCTTCATCTTTTTCTTTAACTTCTACTTCTGAAACAACAGGGATGCTATATAATCAAGCGAACTAAACTAAGAGGCTGATGACTATGGAACGATAATCATATATTTGTGCTGCACATTTTCAGTTGGCTCATTGTGTGTATCAATAATTTTGACTTTTGTAGAACTTTATCAAGCATTAAAAAGCAAAAAGTCAAATAAAATATCTTAAAATGAATAAACCAAAGAAGTTAGTAAATTGGAAGCCATAAATGAAAAGAGTTAGTTTCAATAAGAATAAAATAGATAAAACTTTACTTGTACAAGGGATATTTTGCATTAAACTGAGTAAATCAAAGAAGAAATTTCGAATGGTGAATTAAGATAGGATTTTAAACTTTTTCGCGAGGAATAAAAAAAAGAAGAAATCATGCTTGGTGATTTAAGAGAAGAAGAGTTAAAAATATGTATTAAGAAGACTTAAAATTCATATTAATTATATTTTCAGGTTATTCCTACTGAGTTATTATAAAAATTATCTACATATTATTCCTTAATTAGTTCACTGATTTAGTTATATTTATTCAGTGATTCAAAAAACTTTCCAACTTTTAGTAAGGTTAATAGAAAAGATCTATATATTTAAAATTAGAAATCTTAAGAATAATTAAAAAGGTTTCATTCTCTTCTTCTCCATATTTTATATATCGGTAATACAAATGCACAAAATGCACATGCAAATTTAAAAATTCGGGGCTTTGGAGATGTTTTAAACTCTTTCTTGCCAGACTCTAGATTGCTCTAGAAGCTAGATATAAAAGTTGATAATCTCTTCAACTCTTCTTCTTTCTATAAATATGGTCCTTGAGATATTCTTCCAACTAGATGATGCTTTATATTTTTTTCTTGTATATCTTTCCGAACTTTATGCGATATATTCTTTTTCTTTTTATATTTTTGTTATATTTTCTTTTCATCCTCCTATTTCTCCTAGTATTTTCAGTATTCTTATTTGAAGTTGCTAAATTTCTAGCATCTTTTCAACATATTTGTTCAAGAAATACAGTAATAAAATCTTTTTATTTCTCGTTTAAGTTTAAATCTAGAGATTTTTTCTCTTTCGGTCTTCATTGGAGTATTTTCCCAATCTCTTAGTTCCTTTAAATGTTGCAATTTTTGTTGATTTTCTTTCTATCTCACTGTGTCCAGTTCTTTCTGCTTCTATTACTAGGTTTGTAATTGGTTGCTTTGGTCTTGAAAATATTTCAAAATGTTTTAATATCTCTTTCTTAATGTCTTGAATCTTGATTCCATTTCTTCTGTTATTTCTTTTGTTTCTTTTGTCTTTTTTCAATTTTTTTATTTCTAGAGGTCTGTCACATCTTTAATCAATTAATAATAGTTTATTTATTATTTGGTGGTGAAATCAGAGATTTCCGAGTGCATTATATTTCAATTCATTTTCTAGGACTCTCTTCAAAGGTGGGAATCTCAACTTTATGAGTGACTTTTTTTGGTTGGTTTTTGTGGTGCTAGTCTCTCTTGATATGATAAATTGGTGGTTTTTTAGAAGGTTTAAAAATGGTGGAACCCTGAGATGTTTGTAGTAATGATTTTATAGACTTAGTTATTACACAGTTATGATCTATTCTATAATGGTATAAAAGTTTCTTATTGCATGGTTATTAAGGCATTGAAAAATGTTAGGGATTGATTTGAAAGTTTATTTGGTATATTTTACTTTGAACTATGGTTTTTTGATTAAAAAGTTGAATGATTAAGTTAAATAAAGTTATGCAATTCTAACAAGAAATTAAAGGAGTTAAAACAAAAAGCAGTAGTTAAGAAAATTTCTATTTAGCTGATATTCTTTATATTTTGCTTCTAGCCTTTTCTATAAAACCCCTTTGTATTCCATATATATTGAATAAAGCTAAATAAACTTATAAAAAAGGAAATTAAAAATTAGAAGATGCATCTTTTTTAAAAAGAAGATAAGAGTAGTAAATCATTTTAAGTAATTTTGTTGAAAGGTACAAAGATCAAAATATTAATGGCTATGCTAAATATAAAGCACTATTCCTTTTAGGTAGGGAAAGGCTCTTATTTATTATTCAGAAAACAGTACGATGCTTTAAGGATCAAAGATTTGGATTAGGAGTTATCAGAACTCCTAATCAACCTTTTTTGAAGGATAATTCATAAATTACTAACTTGAAGCAAAAGGTTAAATCACTTTTTTAGATAAAAGTAAGTACGAAGGGGATATTCTAAAAATAAAAGACATGGCTTAGCTATTTTTACTACAGAAAAAGGATATAAATATGAAGCTTAATTATTGCCTTCAGATAGGGTAAAGGAATATGCTACGATATAGATTTAAATGTGTATGAAGGTTATTTATTTATTAATCTAAGATTTGGATTTGGAGAACATAAATAACCAGATGGAACTATTTACAAAGGTTAATGAATATATCTGAAGGTAAATGTAAAATAACTATCCAGATGGGAATTATTACGATGGTAATTTAGTAAATTATTAAAGAAATTGATTAGAAACTTTATGATATAATAATGGTACTAAATATGAAGGCTAATGAATAAATGATTAAAAGTAAGGCTGGGAAATTTACTTTTATATTAATGAAGGTTAATGATAGGAAAATTAAAGACATGGTTAGGGAATATATAAATTTAAAGAAGTAAATATGAAGGATAAAAGACTAAAAATAAGGTTTTTGGTAATCAAACTATCAAATTAATGAAAAGTATGAAGGCTATATTGTTGATGGATTAAGATGTGGATATGGAATATGTGATTATAGCGACGGGTCTAAATATGAAGGTTATTGAGAAGAAAATTAGAAAAATGGAGAAGAACTATGCAAATTAAGATATTTATTATGGATTCTGAAAGCAAGATTAAAGGTATGAATTTGGAGTTTATAAATATAGTGAAGAAGATGGCAATACGGGATAATGGGAGAGAGATTGTAAATAATTATGAGGAACTTACTATTATTCCAATGGAGACACATATGAAGGTATGCGATTTAACGATTTAAAGCATGGTCATGGAACTTACGAGTTTAAAGGGGGAATATTTTTGAAGGTTAAGGAACATATGATAAAATGGGATGGAAAGGAACTATTTTCTATGTGTGTGGATGTAAAATTGAAAAACTGATTTAAATTTTTTAAACAATCTAAAACTTTAAATAAGTTTAGTTATATAAATATAAGTTAAAAATTAAAAATATTTAGAAACAAAATAGCATAAATAATACTAAAAAAGCATATAATCACTTAGTCTTTTTTAATATGTATTATATAAGAGAAATTCTAATTAATCAAAATAAAACTTTATAAGTAAAAATACTCAAAAACAAATAATTTAAGAAAATTTGCTCTCTTGATCCGACTAAGTTCATGTGAGTAATTTATTTATTAAAAATAAATTAGTTCTGCTAAACAAGCAATATAAAATGTGGAATAATGAAGTATCTAGAAAAAAGTCGGACTTCAGGAAGGGATTCTTCACGATTCCAGAGAAATAGGACCAGGAATCTAACTACAATATGAGGAGACCAAAAAGCAACAATAAAAATTCGTGCTGCTTTAACATCTACCTCGAGGGAGAAACCGAGGAAATTATTTGAAGTCCGTCTGTCACGAGAAGGTCTCGGAATTCAATCCTTCCGGACTAATGAGCATGAAAAAGCTTATCAAAATAGTACTAAACATCCAGGAAGAGATTAAGAAGTTCAGCAAGGAAAATTCTAAGTTGACGGAGTTAATAAGCACTGGGTTCTAAATATGTTAGATTTAAGAATGGTCGACATAAATAGGGAAATCAACGCATTATGGAATTACTAACAAAAGTAATTCATCCATACAAATTCCCAGTTATAAAAAATTAAAAATTAAAGCGACAGATTGAAAATTAATTATAAAGCCAGAAAAAGGGGAAAGCTAAAATCAATAAAATTTCTGCAATAACAAAATGGAAATAAAACTAGTTGGAATAAATTAACCTCAAATGGAAAATCAAAGACAAACAAAAAAAGAACTAAAAAATAAGAATTAGGAAAAGATGATATTTTTACAATAATCAATAGCATATATGCAAGAATTGCTACAAATTTTGGAGCTATAAAAAAATATTAACTTTAGGAGAAAAAAGAGAAAAATTCTACTGTAATCATGAAGGAACATATACAGGAGAAATTGAACTGCTGAGACTGATTTTTACAACATTTTTACTTAAATTAAGTTAAATTAAACATCTAGAAAATTATCAAAGAAAGGTTAGGAGATAAGTTAGACTAAAAAAATAAATTTAATCAAATCTTTTTCATCATATTTAGATAAGCAACTATAAGAAAACTAAGATATCATTTTAATAATAGATTAGGAAAATTAATATGTAAATTAGTAATGCAGTAAAATGAAGGAAATTCGCTGCAAGCAAGATGAGATAGTTTACAATCTTCAGAGAGAATAAGAGAATTAATTACACATATTTAACAAATACTTTTAGAAACAACATACTAATGTGAATAACTTTATCAAAATAAAGTCTTAACAGAAGAACAGCTGTGACTTTATTCCCTATTCAACTAAATTGAGAAAGTTCTAATGATAAGGATCTTTATACTCTAATCCAAATTCTCTCATTAAATTTAGTACTAACTCCCCTGCCGAATTAATTTCGTTAGGTAAAAACTGTAGAATATGTGCATTGAAGTCACCTTATATTATATTTCTCATGCTATTTGTCATACGTAAAAATTTTCTGAGTCTATCATAAAAAGGAAGAAGTTAGCCGAGTCCAGTGGTTGTTGGCATATAAATATTTACTATCGTATCCTGTTGTCTAAAATGATGCATATCAATCTACCTCCTTAGAATATTTCTGCTTGATTAAATCCAATTAAATCCAATTAAATCCAATTATGTCCAATCATTTCATTCTTTTTGTGAGTAATCCTTAACAAAAAAAGATATTCCTTTACTGAGCTATTTTCCCTCTTTAAAATTGCTCTATACTCATAAATATAAGGCATTTCTTTGTTTTATTCCACGATTTGTTTCTTAGATTACCATTAGATCTATACTTTTATCTTGCAAGAATTTCATAATTCTTCTTTGCTTTATTTAACTTTCCTTATACTAGCAGTTCCTAAGCTTATTTCTTTTCATGTGATAATATCCTCCAACTTTTAATTTTAATCCCTTTCCTGATTATCTTATATACATTCTAGTTCTTAACTTTATTTTCCTTCTCTATATTCTCATTATTATTTTCTTTAATACACCTGAATCCGTATTATTTTAGTACTTTTATAGCACCTTAAGTTTTATATTACGCTTATTACTTTTAAATGATTTTTTTTCCCTATATATTTCTCTACCTGACTTATTCTGATTTGTCCATTATGTCCTAGTTATTCCCTAAGATCCTTACTTAATTCTTGCCTAGTTATTTTTCCTTTATCCTAATGTTGCTTGAGTCATTTTTTTCAAACTTTGTTTATTTCCATTGTTCACTATGCTTGCAAGTGATGTTCTTTCAGAAAAAATTGAAGTAAAGATTTGTGCTTTTTTCCTTTTAAAGGTTCAAGCTCGCTTTTAATTTTCTGATTATAAAGCTATATGTAATCTTCCTTGGACATTTACTTTTAATGTTGTTATTTTTACATAATTAATTCTTCTTATTTAAGCTTTTATTTCATTTAATTTGCTTTAAATTTTTATTATCTCTTTAATTACTGAGTTTCTTCTGTATTATTAAGTACTATATCCTTTTTATTAACAATCCTTAATGTCTCTTAACACTGGATGACTGAGATTAATTTTGTAATCCCAAAATTCGAATCACTTTGGGATTTTAAGTATCTCCTCTTCTTCCTTTAATTCTAGGTAGGTAATAATTTTACCTTTTAGTCATACTTACCCTGCTAAGTTTGAACTACCGATTTTTTTATTTTTCCATATTTTTGCTGTTTTTCTTCTGTTTATATTAAGCTTAAATAATTTCCTAAGTGGTAATGTATTGGGTAGTTCTTTATGTTGTAGTGTTAGTAGAATCTTCTAGTTTCAGTAGGTATTTATATATTTTCTACTTATCATTCTGTATACTTTGAAAGATCTCTTGTTTCCAAAAATCTATTAATATAATACCAGTCAAAGTATTTTAAAATTAGATATACTTTATCTATATTATTCACTAATTTTCTGAGAAACTCGTTTACTTAAATATCTTCAGTATTAGTATTGGGGTTCTAAAGTCCGAATTGCTCCTGTATACAGAAATTGAAGTAAGCAAAACATTTCTCAGTTACTGATATCTTCATTTTATTTTTTGTTTCCTACTTCATTGATTTGTGTAATTTTGCAATATTTAGGATTTACTTGTATATGTATTAGTAGTTAATTTTCATTCCTCCCAATATCTTGAACCGAGTTATTTTAATGATAGATAGTTTGCTCTTTTGCTGCCTAGTGAAATCGAGTATTCATCCCTCCAAGCCTTTATTGCTTCATTCGAGCGATTTCTTCTAAATTTAAGTTGCATGGCGTGAAAAGTTGGAACCTATTATTTCATTAGAGCTTTTTAAACTATATGCTTAGATATTAAGAAATAGATTGACGAGTTTCCTAATCAGTTACACTTGGATGCATTGTAACTGATTTTATTTTCTTACTGAAGAGCCATAATTAAAATATATTATATAGCAATGAAAGGAATGTCAGTGATAAATCCAATAAAGTACTTTAGCAAATAATAAGTTCATAGTCTATATACTTATCGCTAGATTTCTAACTCTTTTTTACTTTTCTTTTAGCATCTCCTACAAAAAGAAAAGTTATATAAATGAAAAATAACAGAACTATTCCAAGCGGAATTTATATTATTCCAATTATAGAAATTAAATAACTAAGATAATTTGCTACTTGATATAAGTATCTGGGTCTTACAAGTGCTAGGTTTATTTAAAAACTTAAATAAACCTTCTTATTCTTAGTAAGCATGCAAATATTAAAATAATTAGAACGATAAACAGAAATCTAAAAGTGATTTTATGCCTTCATTCCTTATGATCTGCTACTTGACACTTGAAGGTTAGTTTCTAATTCTCTTTAGGGTAATAACAAACTTAAAAATAGTAAGTATTGTAGAATAGGCATATGATTATAATTATTACCACATGTAAAAGCAGTAATAGCTGTTTTAAGACTAAAAATATGCTGCTTATTATTCACAATTATTTAATCCTTCAGGTTTACTATCAACTCATTTCCAATTTACTTCTATTCCCAAAGTACAAGCAATCTTGCAAATTATTCAAAATGGTAAACTAATCCAATTAAAATGGAGAGAATGAAGTTCATTACTACTATCTTGGAACAATTATTTATGCTGAAATAAAAAAGCAGCTTTCTTCTTCTAAAATATATTAAATAAAGTATCCAAAACTGCGATATTATGCTGTCAAATAGAGTTCTTTGAATCTGATTAAATATAAGAGTAATTCCATAAGTTTTTCATCTTTGCTTTGCTTTATTTTCTTATTATCCTTCTGATCTCCATCTTCATCCTTTGAAATTTTCTTCATTTTATATATTTGGTTATGCTATTTAATCACGTGTATTGTAAGGAACATATTTGATAAATATAAACTTATAAAGGCAAAATAGTAAAGCCAAAGTCCTTGCTCTTGTATCAGTTCCTTCTTGAAGAATAGTGACATATAACGTGAAATGTAAAAAGTAACAAGAGTCAATCAAGCTAGTAGAATTGTTAAGATTAAGAGTTTAATAAATACTGTTTATAGTCTTCTTTTCTACTCATTTGCAGCAATTAATTTACATAAAAGAAGAGCTATGGATAGTTAACAGAGCAGAGAAACTCACTACTAAGTTTGTGCATTTAGAAATAGTTATGTGATCTTAAATGATACTATTGATAGTTTAAGCACTAAAGGCTGCCGAACCATTTTACTTATATTTAAAAATAAAATAGAAGTCTTTATAAAGCTCTTGGTAAATATGAATAAATTCTGTTAATTCCATCTTTTACCAATTCTTCACAATGTAACTGAAATTCTTTCTCTATACTCTATAATTCCTCTACTTTTAAGTCTATTAAAGAGTATAAAATTAGACTTAAAGGATACTCGAAATACTCTTTTGCTAGTAATTAAAATTAAACTTTTTTCTTTATTTCAATAGTAGATTTATATAAAGTATAAATCTTAGCTTGATGCTTCTAACTTTATTCTCTTGAATTAGAATTTACAGAAGTATCCTCTGACTTTAACCAGAAGTGATAGAGTAGGCTATTTTTATAAAAACTAAAAGATGCTTAATCAGCAAAAAATTAACTTCATTAAGGTAATATAAAACTTCTTTAGTTATACACTCTAATAAGATTATGCAAGATGAGAAGAAAGAGCTGAATGTTAGAGCTAATGCCATTAAAATCTATAGTCGAAAGAATTGAATTAGTTATTACTCAAATTAATTAGCTTTTAAAGTTTTCTAACTGATATAAGGTTGGAGAATTAAAAGAAATTTGGCTATTAAAGGAAAATTTTATAGTTAAAATGTTTTTCTATATTAAAGGGTTTACTACATGATATCTTCTAAAATGATTGAAGTTTCTGTTGATATTATAAAATCAAAAGATAAAAGCTGGTAGCAAGATTAAAAAAGCAGCTCTAGCAAAAAAAGATAATGACTTATAATTTTTTTACTAAGATACTTTAAGAGGTAACTTTTTAATTATTAGATTGCTACTTGTAGCATTTAAAAAATTATTATATGATGTAGTAGAAGATTAAATAATATGCTGCTCTTATTAACTTAAGATTGCACTTTAAATCCTAGCCGCCATATAATATAAATTCATCTTCTTAAAGTGAATTAATTTTATCTATGTCTCCTTTATTCTTAGCTGAGTTCTTTTATCAATTTTTTAACTTCAAATTTTATGGAAACATTTATTTTCAGGTCCAGAAAATCAGATCTCTATCCATTTTTCTTAAAAAGGTTCCAAAAATCACTAGCAGTGAGTGATTAATTTTTAATTTCTGTAGCATTAAATTTCACTGATTCTAAAGCCCATTACTTCCTACATTTAAATTATATTTCACTACTATACCTGCTGCTTAAAAGTTCTTTCCAAGAACTAATCTTCATAATTTATTTTTAATGACTGGCTAAGTTTGAATTCTGAGTTACCATCCTTCAAAATTTTTTCAAATATAACAAAATACATAAATTTATCTGCCTACTAAGATAGTTAATTTTAAATAAGCTTACATTTTATTTTTTCCTTAGTAAAGCTCTAAATCATATAAAAAAGATAAGAGACAGAAATATAGTAAGCATTATATATAAAAGCAAAGCTTAGTTTAGAAACACTGCTAGATTTAATTAAAAATAATCTTAATAATTCTAGTATGTTGATGTATTACATTTACCCTTATTTCATTTATATCTAAATTAAATCAAATTTAGTTATAATGCTTCATAAGCATAGCTATATAAATCAGAATCAAAATCATATTCTGTATACAAAAGCATTGTATAATTAAAAAGGCATCATTTAATTATAGCTTTAATCTACTATTCCTTTTTTATTCTCCTAATTGTTTATCGAGGTAGTAATCTTATGAAATTAGAAAGAATTATAATTTAATAATTATACATGTAGCTTTATTGAGATATCCATATTAAATATAAACATAACTTGATCCTTATTTTTAAAGAGTATCATTTATAAACGAATGACTTTAATAAGCATTAGGCTATTAAACTAAACTTAGATATTTAATTTAATTTTTTTTCTTAGCATTTTATAAATGTCGTTAAAAGTCCTTCTCACATCTCTACTCATAATAATCTAAGTTGGAGCCTTAGAATTCTTTGATATTCTAGATCCTAACGTTCCAACTTTTGGTTCCCCTGATATTCCAAGTACTAAGAAAACTTTTTCTGCTTATGATTTTGATCCTTCTGGATAAACTTAATTTAGTATTTCATCCTGGATAAAGTTCGATTAAAATCTATAAAATACCCATAATTGAGGAGTTTTCGTACATTTAAATAAAGATAAATAGAATTTTTTTGAACTTATTTTAGAATAAGCTAAGCCTGATTATACTAAGCTTATAGTCCAAAAGTGAACGAATACCATCCCAGAAAGAATATATAATAATGTTACTTTTGTTAGTGATATTTGAGTATTTGTGTCCGTTTCAGTTTATCAAAGTGGACAAGTTATATCCTATATAACTCATTCAAAAATGAATAATTAGTTGCAATCAGTATCTAAAATTTTTACGCCAATAGTAACGTTTAATTCAACCAATTTTATTTATTAGGGTAGCAACGTATAAAAGTTTAATTATATAGGATATTAATTTTCTTTAAGGTACTATAAAAATCAATTTTTATTAATTTATGATTGATTAACTATTTTAAATCAGCCTTATCAAGGATTTACTTCTTTGCCATCTCTTTAATGCCATGCTAATTGTTCCGAATGTTATGGAACTAATATAACCAATTGTTTATAATGCTACTAGAATTGAACATTTCAGAGTGACTAATGTATGTGTACATTTAAAGTTACTAAAGAAAAACTTTGCAGCTAAACTTGTCCTAGTATTTAACAAGATAGTGACGAGGATAATTAATGTGACTTTTGTAATGTAACTTTAGCTAACTGTGAAGAATGTAATTAACTGGGAGATATCTGTACTAAATGCTCAAACTAATCTTATTTTCTAAATAATAAGTGTATTTCTTGCTAAATATATGACTAGTATTGTGTAAGTTGTAACTTCTCTGTTTGTATTTCTTGTTTGAATGGTAAAAAACTTACAAATAAGAAATGTTTAGATTAATGCTAAAGTAATGAGTAAGACTTTGATAATGATGGAATATGTTAAGTCTGCTAAAAGTAGTGAAGTAACTGCTAGAACTGTAGTAATGTATAGTGCTTAGAATGTGAGTAAGGATATTATATCTAAGACTAATAATGTAAATAATGCTACACTTTAATATAAAACTGTTCAAAATGCTCTTAAGATGGAGTTATTTGCTATCAATGTTCAGATTAACTTTATTTATATAATAATAATGTTTAGAAGCTTGTCCTTAAAGTACTTATAAAGTATCAGATTTTACATGCTAAAGTTGCAATTTAAAAATTAAAAACTGCTATCTTTGTTCTAGTTTAGGAGAAATTTGCTTTCAATGCTCAGATTTACTTTATTTATATAATAATAAATGCTTAGAATCTTGTCCTTCAAGTACTTATGAAGCAACAGATTTTACATGCTAGAGTTGCAATTTAAAAATTAAAAGCTGCTTGATATGTTCAAGCTCTGGAGATGTTTGTTATAACTGCTTGTCAGACTATATATTAGAAGCAGATGGTTTATGCTATCCTTGTAGTGGAATAGATGAAAATTGTGTTTCATGTTCTAATAAGTTAAGATGCAGAGAATGCGCTTATCCGTGAAAAGTTTCTGGTAATAAATGTGTTTCTAAGTGTGTTATTACAGAATAAGATAAAGATAATGATAGAATATGTGGGCTCTGTAGCTCTGCATTAAGTAATTGTATCGAATGTACTGAAGATGGAAGTAAATGCTTGGTTTGTGAAGGTGGGTATTTGATAAAGAGTTTTGATTAATGTGAGTTATGCAGCATAAGTATTGAAGGTTGTTAGTTTTGCACATAAAATGAATGCTAAAAATGCTTTGCACCTAAAAAGTCTTAAAATGGTAAATGTGTTGATGAATGCTTAAAAAATTACTACTACGATGCTTAAAATATTTGCTAGTTTTGTGATAAGAAGGTATCTAAAAATGAATGCATAGATGAATGCTCAGAATATGAATAAGACATAAATAAAGATAACATTTGTAAACTGTGTAGTTCAGAAATAAATGATTGTGAACAATGTCACGAAAACAATGGAAAGCTAGTATGTGATAAATGTTATAGTAATCTTTTTGTTTAAGGAGATAAATGTGTTGCTTGTGAAGAAATAATATAAGATTGTGCTATTTGCTAAGATGAAAAAGTTTGCTTATAATGTAAATCTTTATATCTTTCATAAAAAAAATGTCAAATCAAATGTGATGAAACAGAATAAGATTATGATTGAGATTAAGTTTGCAAACCTTGTAACTAAGAGATAGAGAATTGCTATAAATGTCATCAAAACATAAAGCAATGCTATGAATGTTAAAGTGGATTTTATTTAGATGAAACTAATAATTGCAAATCATGTTAACAAATACATTTTAACTGTATTTCTTGTCAACATTAAGATCAATGCTTAAAATGTCTAACCTTTAAAATATCCTCTAATACTTGTGTACAGTAATGCCCAGCCACAGAATAAGATCACTAGAACACATCAATATGTCACCCTTGTAGTCAAGTAATCGATAATTGCAAGCAATGCTCGGAAGATGGAACCATATGTTACGAATGCTTTTCACCTTTTATTATATCAGAGAGAAATACTTGCTACTAAAGTTAAGATATAGAAGAAAACTATGAATCAGAATAAGAAGACTAAGACCATTAAACTTAGAATAATGATTAAGACAAAGAATTCTAAGAAATAACCATAGATAGTTTTAACATATCAAATTAATAAAAGTAGGCTATTGAGTGAAGCCAATAAGTAAAAAACATAGGCTACGCTTTAGCTTTAGCTACCATATCTGCTAGTAGTTTAGTTTCCTAATCATCATAGTCTTCAGGAAATGTTTTTAGCTTTTTTAAGCTGATGAATTGCTTTATACAAATTCATACATAAGAGTTGCATAACCAAGTGTTCTATAAGCTTATTACTATTAATAAAGCAAAAACTTATTTTACTAAGTATCGAAATCATTAAAGATTGATACTAACTTTTAGTTGATGCAGTTTGATTATTTAGAGAAATTTAAAGAAGAAAACGATTTTCTTGCTAATACATTCCCTAACTTTATAGTCCTAG